>WURT03008194.1:0-13105 GCA_009936505.3 Holothuria glaberrima
GATCGCATGCTTGTCATGTGGGTGACTCAATCTTGTTACAATATATCATATGGCAAGGAATCACTAAGCCTTTTGGCCTTCTAGTTATCTTAGTGGTGTCTGGGTTATGGTCCAAAATAAATTAAAACCCTTTGCAAGTATAGTACATCAGATCTTTAGCTTACTATTTGTAAGCCAGTAAAGTAATGTACACTAAAGATTGAGAAGCATAAGTACATATATTGAATATTTTGCATTCCTGAACGGGGGGAGGGGGCTTAGGAGACTTTTAGGAATTAATGCTGCAAAAAATGGAAGCGTCAATACTTGTAGTCATGACCAGGCGCATAGACAAGGGGGGTCAAGCCCCCTTTGAAAATTTTTTTGCCGCTAGAAAGTTTTCAAGTTGCCATTGACTAATACATTTTTACACATTTGACCCCCTTGAAAAATTTTTTGCCTCCCTGGAAGCCATTTTGCCCCCCTTCAGTACCTTGTCTGGCTATGGGCCTGGTCATGACTGGATAATTGCAAGATAAAATCTCAGAAGATATACTCATCCTAAAACCTACTTCAATGTTTCAATCTTTTAGATTGAGTCTTGAGAAGGAAAGATCCAATTAAAATGGGAAAATTTGAACCTGGTAAAAAAAATTTAAGTTCGTAACCCTTTTCTCTTGGCTAATGAAAGATTTGTGGTGCCCTCTCTTCCAGAAGGCTCCTTTAGAAGAGGGCTTCCTTAAAGGGGCTCAATGAGTTGGTCCACAAAACTCAAGATTTTTTTTTACACCTGTTGAGAGTTACTCACATCTTGATGGTAAATGGTCAGACTAAGAGATTCTGCATCATCTGACTCACACAACTGAAATGGCAATGATAGGGTAATTAAAGGGAAATATTGCATTTGTTTTACAGAAAATTTTCATATTTTTCAAACCAGTACTAATAGGTACAGAATGATAGACAATTCAAAATAAGACAGTAAGGTAGCTTTCTTTTCAAGATATAAGGCTCGCACAGGAAGTAATTTGGTTATTTGTTGCACAAAAGTAATTTGTTCACCCAAACTTTCAAAAATTCAAATGATGCAACATCCAGTACTCTTGTAATGCTGAATGTTTTGAGGAGAGAAAGCTATTGCTAGGGTTTATAGGTGAGATTGAATGGTTTAACAATGATTAAAGGCAGTTTCTTTGTAAGCCATGTTGTCACATTTTAACGCAATATTTCCCTTTAATGATTAAAATTATTTATTACAAATTTTTGACCAGACACTTTTTACCATTAGGTAGGGATCATATGCAGCCCCTGTCCACACAAACTACAATTTCTCACATTTTCTGTCACTATATGGAGGGAAACATGAGCAATGAAGCTCATGAGAAGCATTGCCATGCAATGATTTCCTTCAAACCCCTCACAGAGTAATTATTGATATCAACTCAATGAGCCCTTTCCAAAGAGGGCTTCCTTGGAAGAGGGCTCCCCTGTTCTATGCTCTTGTTTCATTTGCTAGGTTATAATTGTGGGTTACGTCATAGTGTATGAGTTTAGTGTCAGGGCTCCTAGATTTCAAACTAGGGAGTTTTGGGACTTCTCTTCTCCTATAGAAAGTATTAAGCTTTAATATATCCATGTAATTTTTCATGACTGTTTTTACAGAATGCTTCTATTAAGCATAACTTTATCAACATCATCACCTTCTAATGACAGCTACTGTAAGGGTATACTGCCCTCTATATTTCAGATTCCGTCAGTAGCTGATTCATCTTATGAGGAATGTCACAAGGATTGAGTTATTTGTGTATTGCACTACTGTATATCCTCAGTCCCAGAGTTGAAACTTTCAATTGTTCAATTCCTTTGAGGATCTCTGATCACATCTGATTAGGTTTTTATTTTCCTGACATAAGCCTACCCTGGGATTATTTAATTATTTGTTTTGATATCTTCCTCTAGGCATAAGATAAATTTATTTTATTTTTGTAAAGAGGTTGAGGTGGAGGAAGGAAAATTTTCACCACTCTGAATGATGGGATAGGGATTGTACAAAAGAGTTTACATAGTTCTTGGCAAAGTACCAACATAATTAAGCTTAATTTTATGCCCATGTACTTAAATTTGCCAAATACAGTACAACTCTTCTTGTACCTATGCGCCTAGACACAGAAATCATGCTGTAAAATTTGATTTGCAATTTTGCATAGGATGTTGTAGTTGTCTTTCCTGACATAGTTATGCCTGTGTTGAAGGTTTTTTTTTGGAGGGGGTAGGGGGAAAAATTGGTCTAATATAACATTTTCTCACACTTTTTTGAAACTAAAGTAGAAAGGGAACCTGGAGGAGGGGCAGGGGCTGTCTTTGCATTTTGCTTCTGTGCAAATAACTATACACTTAAAGTACACAACACTCATAACAAAAACAGACCTACAGGTATGAAATTAAAGGCAGGCCCTTTCACTCCAAACACATGTCATGTTAGGTTTGGAGCAAACTTACAGTTGGTGACCCCACTTTGATTAATGCAAGTTCAATTAATGTTTTCAAATATTAACTGGCTTTGAATTGGATAATGATGTGCAGGTCAGTGAAATATGAGGTGTACAATACAGCAGTGAAGCCTCTATCTCACACAGTACATTTAGTAATACTCATCCTTAGTACAGTAGAACACGGTCTTTAACAAGTTACTACCATTTATGTAGGTCATTAGGAGGTGCTGAAGACAGTGTTGAATTATTTTTGTAATTGAAAGAGCTAGGGCTAGAAGTGCACTAGGTTGGAGATTTGTTTTTGCCAGGGAAGAGAAACTTCAGCCTTTACATCTCCATGCTCTTAAGTATTTGTGCAAACATGCTTTTGCAAAATTTTGCATGAAAACACTTACACAGCACGGTTATGATTGCCTGGGGGAAAAATTTTGTCAGAAAAGTATTTGTAAACCTGCATGTATGATTAGATTTCTAATCATGAAAAAGAAATTTGTGAAATGTTTCTGTGACAGGATTTCAAGACAAAAATCATGAGAATTTTCATAACTGCCCTGGATGCAGTCGAGGGCATTTATTTAAAACTTGTTCATGTAAACTATAATGGAACTTGTTATCACTTTTTTACAAAAAAACTCCTTTTCAGTCAAACTTATAAATTCAATCAATTTATTACACCAGTAATTTTCTTGCTATCACAAATTTTATTTTGCTTTCTCAAAATGTTGCTTTGGTAATGTTTACCAACATTGCAATTTATTTGAAAAAAAGTAGATTACCTTGTTGCATTACAAGGGGGGGGGGGAAGGGAGAGGGGGGGGGAAGAAGAGGATTGGGATAATTTCTTTAGACTGATGTTCTGAGCCTATCAGAAAACTGAGGCAGCTGCAGCCTGAGGTTTTGATGCTTCAGTGACGTGGTGCATATATGTTAATCAATGCTTATGCATAGAATTGCAAGGTGCAATTTCATGTTTAGCTCACACATACAGTATACATACTGTACAGTATGATAATCATCTTTTAGTCCATGTATCCTAGGTGGGAGACATTCACCAGGAAGTATGTTTGCTGAATGAACATCACTGTTGTTGATTGGGTTTGGGCTATAGTAAGGAGTATGGTTACTTACTTTGCTGGACTACAGTACAGTAGTCAGTATTCTCTACAGATTTTCAAGAGAGGGGGAGGGCCACACCTGAAGTACGTTCAATGATAGCGAATCACATTGATTCCCTCACAAATATATGACTATTCCCTGCGAAAAAGGAAAGAATGTACAGTATGTAACTTTTTGCTTCCAGTATGATGGTAGGATTTTTTTAAGGGGGCGGCAATTTTCGCTCAGGGGCGGGGTGCCCCCTTAAACCCCCTCGTGGAGAACACTGAATAGTCTACCTGTGGTCTAGCCAACCTTCAAAACAGCACTTTCTTAATCAGATGGACCCTTCTCTGCTAGGCAGCTCTGTATGTAAATGACTAAAATATTTTTGTTCTGTTTTTCCATCACTTTAATACAAACAAACACTAAAAGAAAAAAAATTGACATATTTCTACGTATTAACAGATAAAATACAATAACTTCCATATTTTATATCAATCTTATGGCTATGCTGGAAAATTCTACTCCTTCAGTGTCTTCGCAGATAATTTTTGACAAGTGTAATTTTTCCAAATTTCCTGTGCGCATAATTACACCAGATTAACAGATGAAGCATCATGCACATGCTTACATCACACACTTGTGTGAATCCTTGCCCATAAATAATTTAGTGTCAATTTTACCGACCTACTAGCAAATTGAAGCTATCAGGTGTGTGTTGTCTTGCAGCATTCATCTAATGAAGATGACTGCCCTACTTATGATTGCATATGTCATATGTATACAGAAGTGTACTTGTGTGTTCATGCACAGACTGCTAACAGTCAACTCCACAAAATCGTTTAATTTCTGTATGCAGAGATTCTGAATCAGCACTCAGTATGTGTCTTTGTTATGGATTTTAATAAACATACTGGATATTTAATTGGATCTCGTTAGTGTTTCTGTTGGAGTAAATATGTGTACTGCATGCTGCTTTTACGGCATTATCACAACCGTAAAAAATCCGTTCTGCTGGTTTGGTTATGGAAAAAAGGACTGGATTAGTTTAGCATATTGTGGCAATAACAATTGAATGGCATATTTCCATATATACAGTACCGTACCTTGGTTCAGAGAACTTTGCAGTTCATAGCATTGTTTAAAATTATCATGACTTCTTCCTAAATTTCTGAATGCCACGAATGCCGGTAGCTGGAAAAGCTATGTTACTCAGAAATTTCCTGTGAATCTTTCCGAAGATATTTCAGTCTGACATTGCCACCACATGTTGATCTTGAAGCAGTGAGATCCTTTTTGCATTATATGATGTCGTTAAATCTTCAGTGTCAGCAAGTGTAAGGTTGGTTGGTTGGTTCATCTCCTTGTACAGTATGAGGCGTTGATGTCTTCATTCTCTCCCGTACATTTGCTGAGAAGCATTTCAAGGTTGGGATTTTAAAGGAGTACCACATTGTACTGTATTAGTATCCTGCAGGCGACAGTTAGAGCTTTTCAAGCCAAGATTAAAGTGTAGTAAAGGATTGATCTCATGAGCTGATAGAGGGACGGTATTGCTTGACTGTGATGTTAAGCAGGAAAGAAGGAAATTTCCGTTGGATAGATGAAGATGTCATTTGAGATGGTACAGAGTTTCAGGAAATGTTTTTCATTTTTCTTATTCTTCCTCCTGCACTGTGTAGATTTAAAATTTTGATGGATTGGTGTATGGCAAGTTTTATTTACAAAATGTCTCTCAAACTTTACGGATAAAATGTTCAAACTAGAATTTTAACAGGCGTCTCTTTTTAGATTCTGAAGAAATGATTATGGGAGTGAATAAACAAGTGGGAGAGAGTTTCTTCAACAGACATTTGAAACTTGAAAGTATCCTCCCAGAAGTTTTGCATGCCTAATTAAACCTCTCCCAACATTTCTTGGATTATATGTGGAATTCGACAACACTGTAGGGAAATTGGCGATTTAGTATAAATTAGTTGGAAATCTATCCATAGAATGAGATGAGAAGAAGTATGGAATGCATTAACAAAAGTTCAAATTACTGTAATGAAAAGAATTGGAAATATGTTTATTTATTGTGAATAATGCTGTATTGAGATACTGGTAAATATTCATGGTTTCTTTATAGCAAGCTTGTACTGTACATGATGCAAAAAGATGTACAGTTTGTACCAAAAAGTAGCAAAGAACTTGTGAGGCACAAGTTTGTTTTATTCATAAATTTGGTAGAAACTTAATCTTACAGTATATTACGGGATGGAAAGTTGTACATTACAGTAAATAGTGCAGCAGAACAAGTTTTCACCTGATATGGAAGCACATGTGAGCAAACTTGCAGAATCTTGGCTCACTGAGTATTTGCATTTGTTTCATAAAGCTTTTGAGCATTTACAGATCTTTTTTTGTGTTAATTTTGAATAGCAGACAGTGGAATTGGGTTTTGAGAACCATGACTGTAGTTTAATAAAGGGGTCAAGTCTCCTTGAAAACAAAGTTGATACAATAGAACAGACTTTATATCCAAAGTGGACCTAGAGGAGCACCTACTCAAACGTGTCTGTAATACATCTTCTGTAATTTACCAAATGAAAGACTTGGCACCAAATCTTTTGAACTTTAGATGAAAAAAAAAATTAGCTTTAAATGTGATTACTTTTTGTAAATTCCCATAGAGGCCAAAATCCTCCATCACTGTGTGTTATTCTTACTTTATGCCAAAGAAATGAGCTCTCAGGTTGTTTTTTATTGCTGACTGTAAATTTTGGTCATACTGTAAAACCCCCAAATTTTACCCGATTGAGTGGGGGAAAAACTTGCACACTTTGTTTTGGATTTTCATAATGAAATGATTCAGAGATTGAACTAAAGAGCACACAGAAGGATTTAACTCAGCTATCAACATCAGCGTCAACCATTATTAAGTAATATCCTTCCTGGAAATTAACCCATGGGGCATTTCCATGTTTAGAAGAGCCGTTATCCTCAAGGGCTTTCAAGCTCAAGGAATTGTCTTAACTAGTCTGCCATAAGTAACGATAAAAGAACCACCAGATAGCATCGCAGCCTCAAAGTGCAATCAAACCTATGGCTGAAGAAGAAGCAATTTCATTGACGTGCAATATTTTAAGTGTTTGAATTTACTTGATGCAGTTTTAGTGGAGTCGAAGGAAGGGGTTTTTGCCTAACATGATCACTGAAGCTTATGGCTTTTTTACTGACATTTTCACTGGTTGTTAGAGGTCATATATTGGAGGACGGTAAATGTTACGCTGGTAGTTACACTAAGTCAATTAATCCTAGTCATGTTGGTATGAGGTGGATGTCTTCAGCAGTTTATGGTTTGTCACATTTTGGATGTCTCGATGCATTTTCAGCAGAGGTTGAGTCAAAACTTGTCTTTGATTTTGAAATTAAAAACATTGTAATCCTTGCTCATCCCATATCAAACATTTTTGGTGGATTGGTGTATCGAATTTTTTATTTTGTTTACTAACATTTCATGGATTTAATTTTCTGTTTTACACACATGGATGCAAACTCTCTATGCAGCTACCATCAGGGATACATTTGTTTGTAAAATATTTAAGAATTAGAATGCTGTAAAATTTTCCCACCTTAGTGAAACACCCATGACTTTGTACATCTTGGATACTTGTTTATTTTTGGCCAAAATCTGTGCAATATGTATATTTGTGTGACCAAAGTATGCAATGACCCTCCGTCGTCTGTCTACAGAGACATAGAAATTAAACATACCACCCAGAATATACCGAAGGTGCCATTAATTCAAGTCACAGGCCCAACAGAGGAAATTTCTTCAAGTGTTCGGTGTGTGAAAGTGAGAAGCAGGGAGCTCTCCCGACCTGTCGCCCTACCAGAACTATTAGATAAAAGGGTGATACCTTATGGAAGTCACAAAAAGAAATATTCACCCCTGCAAGAAACATCATTTCTGAATTTTGTCCCAGAAAGAGTAGACGGCCATCCTATGCCATCTCATAATCCAAGTGAAGAATTTTCGACCCTGGAAGAAAGTCTTGAGTTAAAGGTCAAGTTGGATCTCCTTACAAACAAACAACACGTGGATATCGTACTTCCTCAGAAGCGACCAAGGCATAGCTCCTTCTCTGCGATATCCAAAATTGAAAAACCTGACTTGCTGAAGTCTTTACCAGATGGTTTGGATAGCCAGTCCCCTACCCCAGACCCCGATGATAGTGAAATTTACTCCCCAATCCCCTGCTACAGTGCCAATACTTTGGACATTTTTCTGATGAGCCAGAGGAGTCGATCATCAACATTCAGTTATTTTGGAGAAATCAAGAGAATGGTGAAAATAGGAAAAAAGAATCCGAAGCAGAAAGATTTTCGTAAGCAAGATTTTGATATTTCTCAGTCCCCTGTCCTTCTTTTCATGTACTTTTAATTCTGCTGCTTCGTATGCGTCCTATTTGATATGCATATTATATGCATATTTTCTATTTTGTTGGCTTACTTGACGTATATTTAAATAGCAAAGTTTTACTCCATTGACAGGGGCGGATCCAGGAATTTTTCCAGGGGGGGTCTGAATGGTGGATAATTAATTAATTACCCTTAGATACAATCTGACATACGCTAGGAAGTTGTTTGTGATTGGAGGGGGGCTGAACCTTGTTTTGGATCGCTGTCATGGGGGGGGTCTAAGGGGAATTTTTAAGGGACCTTAGATGCAATTTTATGCATCATTTTGGACAAATTTTGAGGTAAATTACTGCAAATTTTTGATGTTTCTTGGAAAAGTTTTGGATTTTTTTAGGGACCTTAGATGCAATATGGTACATCATTTTGGACTTATTTTAAGGTAAATTACTGCAAATATTTCACATGTCTTGGAAATTTTTTTGGCTTTTTAGGGATTTCAGATGCAATTTGGTGCATCATTTTGGACAAATTTTAAGGTAAATTACTACAAATATTTGACATTTTCAATAGAAGAGACAAATAAAGGGTTTTTGCCCTTGGAAAGTGGGGGGCTGAAACATAATTCTGCCTCTGTACAAATTTCACTGGGGGACTAGACCCCCCAGCCCCCGCTTTCTTCGCCCTTGCAATCTGGTGTACAGTGGCCTACCCAGGATTTCTCTCAAGGGGGGGCCATGCAGAATGTTGTGTGATTGCCGGCCTGGGGAGGGGTCTAAGGGGAGGGGTGAAAATTTTTGAAAAATTACGGGTCCTTACATGCAATCTGGTGCCACATATGCTACCTTTTTAAGTAAAATTTGTGTTAACAAATTAACATATTTTTAGGAACTAAAAAAAAAAAAAAATCAGCATCAGTAATGGGTTAGTTAGTTAGATAAGGTTTAACGGCCCAGTTACAACCAATTGGTTTAAGTCGAGCCGGCCACGGCCTTTTTTCCAGTTGTGACTCACTGGCTTGTTTTCCCTTACTCCATTGCTTATGCGAAGCATCACGCACAACGACAGAAGGTTCCATTTTTAAAGTCTATGGTATGACTCGTCCTGGGAATCGAACCCGGGCCTCCTGCGTGAGAGGCGGATGCTCTAACCACTAGACCAAACACGCGGTCTACACATCAGTGATGTTCCAATGTTCCCCCCATATATGCCAGTACTGGTGATACTTCTTCCAATTCTAGGATTTCCCGATATTTCTTGAAATTATTCTCTTTCCAGAAAATTTCCAGAGCAGCACCAAAATTTGTCTAATTTCAGGTAATTTCGGGAATAGTGGAAACACTGGCTATATGCACCTCTGCAGCTTGAAACTACTCGGTCTCACAGAAATAGTTTTTTGGTGCATATGTTTTAAGCTATAATTCAAACTGGTGGGGTGTAGGAATGAATGAACACCTCAATCTATTTCACTCTTACTTACCTCCCCTATAACTACTATTGGACAGTCCATCTACCACGGAATGATCTACTGCGGGCTCGTGAAATAAGGGCGAGTTAGCATAGCAGATTCTAGGAATTAGTATAGCGCCACCAAGGGAGGAATCTTGTCGCCAGTGATCATTCCACGGTAGATGGACTGTCCAATAGTAGTTTAATATGGGTGAGGTAAGTAGGGCTAATAGATTTACCTCATAGGTAGGTTTGGGGAAAATTTGGACACTTTTTGGTCTGAAAATGATGATTTTTAGGCACTTTTTGCCAAGTTTCTCCTTATAGAGGAAAAAAAATGGTTGCAAATTTTTTCAGCGGCCAAGAGCAGGGTGGGGTCCGGATCCCCTAGACCCCCCAAATCCACGCCTGATTGCCTGACCTTTGACCTCTGGATGAAATTTGTCAATCTGCATATAACTGCACAAATGGGACATTAAAATGTACTATGATGTAATGTGTGTCAAGTGGTATTCATAGTGACAGAAGTGCATAAAATACATGTATTTCTGTAATATACTGTACAGTACATGTTTGATAACTTTTGGCTAGTTATCCCCATTGTTCTGGTCTGCTGGGTACCCTCAGTCGTCAGTTAAAGTGAAAAACAGATTAAGTTCCATGTTGAACTAATTTCCCAACCAAAAGGGCATGTGAAGACTTTTCACCTGGAACACTGAACATAGCAGTTCAAGTAAAATTGTAAAAAAGTCTTTAATAAATGAGACCATTGCCTAATGCCATTATCATTATGAAGGGGAGGGGGGGGGACTAGGGGAACACAGCACAGCAGAAAATGTTTTATTGGGGTGGGGGGGGGAAGTGCTCAGTCATCCAGTTGACAGTAGTCCTCTGTACCCGAGCAGGTGATTTGTTAGTAAAGCTAAACCTCTTTCCTTTATTAGTATCAGTAGGCTATTGAGTAGGCCTGTAATTTATTGTTTTAATTGCAGGTGATTGTTTTCTGTATAATCAGTGTCTTAATTACTGGGTTATTTAACTAAATACTGATGTTCATTCCATAAAACTTAAACCATGCAACTAGGTGGTACTGTAGCTCCATACTCAAACATCGCAGCTGATTTATGTAATATTATACTGTAAGTGTTATTCATTTGACCATGGAGCTAAGTACTACCTTGGAGGTGGTAGCTCCTTGATTTGACAGTATCCCTACTGCTTTACCTCTTGTCTTGACTTCTACGTGTTAGTTTTACAGCTTCATAAAAAGCCACTTTTACAAGTGATGTGCTTAGGGAGCACTGGTGGATCCTTTGCTTGGGAGGGGCCAAATGTACATTGATATGGAAGAGCAGCTAGGGGTCTAAGGGAAGCTGAATGCCCTGAGATGCAATTTGCTGCAACAAAAGTGTACAGTTGTGAAGTTACAGTAATTTTCTTCTAGAAAATGTTTGGAAACAATATTGGCCCATCTTTGGGTGGGACCATGGTCCCCTTCCCCCCGCCCTGGATCTGCCAGTGTAGACAGTGTAGACAGTTATCCATCCATATACACAGTGAATGGAACTGTTTACAAAACCTTCAAAAGCCTGTGAAAGTAGTGCTGTATAAGGGATCTCCACAGCATTTTTAAAATTCGCTAGTGACATGGCAATACTGCCTCAGCCGCCCAAAGCGTTCCATGGAGTACGAACCTACCATGCACTGAATTATACATGCGATGTCCCACAGTTCCATACTACCAACAAGATTTAGTAGGCACATGTATAAACACCCCTAACATTCAGTGGAGTAGGCCTACAGTGGAAGTACGGTCCCACGGACAATTTCTGTGTCATGACATAATTTTTTTTTGAAATTGGGACTCTCCAAGCCATACAATTCAGACAAAATGGACCTTTCTTGAAAGGGAACACATGAGTTTCCTTAAAATATTACTCACATATTCTGCACTATGTTTTAATATCTACTTATCATCAATTGAAAATTTCAGGAAAAGTTTTGATTGCTGCATGAGTCAGCGGCATGTGGATAATCAACGCTATGCACTGTCTTTTACGAGAACAAGTTGCCAAGTACTGAAATAATTCACGTGGCATCCAGTTCAATTCATCAACTCTGTGTACATAGATCACTCTAGGCAGTGAGGTGATATGACAGAACTTACTGTGACCGTAGTAGTAATTGTTTGTACTGTGTGGCTGGGATCAGTTATTTTTGTGGATGTCTTTTTCCAACTGCGATGAAAACTTTGACTGGTTAATCTCATATATGAAATTAATATTGCCTTTGAGAAAAATTGTTGGCTTTCTCATGGTACAGTATCATTCCTATGCCTTCAAAATTGCAAATAATGATTAGTTGAAAAATCCTCTTAAAGAGTTTTGCTCTACTACGTGATCCACCCACATCATCTCTCATAAAACAATAGTGAGAATGGTGTTGACAGTACATGCATACAGCTAGCAATGGTGAAATTGAAAGCTATTCTCTGCGACGCAGAATGTGGTTTTCCGAGTGGAAGTTTTCTACAGTTTCATTACTTGAGTCTCTAATTTATGCCCAGATGAATTACAAGAACCCCTTATTTTTTCATGAAAAATTTTAAAACATTGGAAGAGTGATTTGAGAATGTAGAGATTTTTCGACTGAGAATGTAATGTAGAGATTGATCGACTGCAAAAATGTGCTGCTGTTTGTAGGTAAAATCAGGGGGCAAAACCACCTGCTACAGCAGCTTTTGCCATCAATTATATTTTCCTCTGTAATTTTATTGGACCTGCCAGTTTGAAAATAACTCTTGTTTTTGCTACAATTCCTGATACCTTTAAGAGAACCAATTTAGCCTGCAGACTAAATTTGCTCATGTGCATGGGCGTGGATCTATCTCCAAAAGTGGGGGTGGGGGTGACTTTTCACCATTTGCAAATCCCTGTCCTCGGAGAGGAGTTTAAAGGGAGCATGTGTCCCCTCCCCTTTGGAAAATTTTTGCTCATGTAAAGTGGTTGAGATGCAAAATGGTGCTAACATTTGGTGCTAAGTTTGAATTGAATATATCACCAATAATGTCTACTTTTTTAGGAAGTTATTTTATTTTGCTTACTTAAGTGAATTTTTTACTCATTCCTTGGGGTAAATCAGAACTACATTTCATGAAGTGAGTGAACAGTAAATTGTTAGACTTTTCACCATTTACCAATTGCTGGCCTGGGGAAGGGGGTATCCCCTCCCCATTGAAAAAAAATAAAATTGGAAGGTATCTACTGTATATGGCAAATGGTGCCATATTTGAGCAAAATTTAGCTTTTAATATGTAGTGTCAATTCGTAATCACAATTTTAGTTTTCATCATTTTTGAAAAAGGGGCTGACTTTTTGGCGATGTCCCCCTTCCAAAAAAGTGAGGGGGACAGGCCCCCCATCCCCCCATGATCCACGCGCATGCTCATGTGGGATATAAAATTCACCATTAAATATTCCCTAACACAGGCATCCAGTTAAATTGCACTGATCTTTTTGTCACCGACTGAGGGTGTGGTTTTTTTTTTGTTTTTTTTTTTACAAATAATGTATTTATCTCGCTAGGTGATGCAGGAAAAGTATGATATTGTGATTTTTTCAAAACCAGATGTTTATTGAAAGTTTACTCTTTTATATAAATTTCTCTTTTCATTTCAGTATATCACC
>WURT03008204.1:0-13875 GCA_009936505.3 Holothuria glaberrima
AAAAATGATGACTTTTCAATAACCAAAAATGAGTCATTCCATTTCCAACTCTTTCAAAAAGTCTAATAATTCTCCATAAAAATGAACATGCAAGTTTGTTTACTTATGTGCGGAATTAATGTAATTATGTTCTAAATTTTGTTCTTTACAGACTAGCGGCCCTAACACAGGTCCCATCAAACATAGTGCACACAAGCGAACTACTACATGTAAGTTATCGTATGTAACAACACAAAATCGGCATCAGCCATGCAGTACTTTAATAGGAGAAAATGAATCCATTGATAGGTCTGCTGGAGAATCCGACGAATAAATGTTTTTTGAAATTTTTGACATTTTTCTGTACAACCTTTCAATGAGGTATCAATAAGATCTGGAGTCCCTGCCAGGACCGTTTCTGGAAGGGGTGTGGCGGGATCACCATCCGCAGGTAACAGATTCCTATACACGCCTCTCCAGACATGTGTCCCTCTGAAGTTGTCTACGGACATGTCCTTTAAATTTCAAGTTAATCTACGGGCTGACCCTACAAAGTTGTTCATGGGCTGACTCTTCAAAGGTGTCTATAGGTCATCTCTTCAGAGTTGTCCGAGGCTGAGGGCGACCTCTATATAGATGTCTACGGGTGGGTCATGTAAAGTTTTCCACCATACTCTAATTGCGATTTACATTGTCAGTCTTTGGCATTAATATTTCAATGGGCTATTGTGTATGGAAGTCCCTTTAGAGTGGATTACAACCGTTTAATGTTTTTAATCTTCATTTCGTCAACTCACTGCGATTAATTTAAGAAAGTAATGATTGTGCACAGTATATGACCGCTGAAATACTCAGTTTTCGTAAATGTAGCTTACCGAATTTTCGTATCACTGTTTAAATTTCGTTGTCTTCTTCCATTTACAATAAATGTAGGCAGTTTGACAACCTTGGATATGTGCATGCCAGTGGCGTAGCCAGCTTTCCCAGTCGGGGGTAGGGGGGGCAAAGACAATTTTCTTCCCAGTTTTGACATTTCTTCCCGGACTTCAGGAAACCCCAGTTTCGGGATCGCAGAGTGTTGGGCTGTTCAGTGGTGCCGCCAGGATCTGGTGACTGGGGGGGGGGGCACAACAGATGACGTAATGCCACATGAGTCCCCCAAGTCAGCCCAAATTGTCCTTTTTTGAGCGCATTGCGATTGTATACAGCAGTGGCGCGGGATCCTTCCCCGTTAACTATATAAAGGTTTCATCCTGGGGGACCAATGGGGAGGGGTGCCTCTCCCCTTTGAAAATTTTTTGTTATTTTAAGGTTGCTTAGATGCAAAATGGTGCTATCTTTGGGATATTTTTGGAGCTGAGCATATATAGCTGGGGAATGTCGATAATTTAGAAAATTCTAATTTTTGGTTAGGTAGAAGAGGAGTGTACCGTATTGTTGTCTAAGAGACGGGTATGTTGTCAAAAAACCTGAAGCTCCCCCCCTTTGGCTACTTTACTGCCTTCTATTTGGGAAATATTTTACGAAAAATTACGCGGGAAACATTCTTGGACTTTTGCGAAATTTTCCTTTGCTTCATTGGGCATTATGAAAGGGTATCTAAGGATGACAGACACTATATGTGTAGGGCCTCCGGGAAGCTCTGGATTAATTGTATAAAATAGGGCACTGACATAATTCTTATTACCTGACATCACAATGATACTATAGAGTATTACGCCGAGCTCTTTACAACTATCGTTTTTTTACCAATCTTGAACGAAAATCCATGCGAATAGATTTCATCAATAGGGAAGGGAGGGAGGGCGGAGAGTATAGGTGAAAAATGTATAACGAAAAATACGTACTTTCAACCTTCAACCTAATGCTACAAGTTAGATTGAAAGATCCCATAATATTGATGCGAGGCCCCTGCAGAGGCTGAAGATGTACCTCTTTTCGGAAAATCGTCGTGATCAGAATAGATTCATGTATTGTTATCTTAATAGTGGTCATTAGGTGGAGTACAAACCTCGACGAAAGCGCGCTAAGCGCAGAAATTTTTCATGAAGATTTCCTTGACAAAACCTCAGGCTGCATTCAGGCTCCTCAACTTGACACTTTAAATTCCCCAACAAACCTATGGGGCAATCAAAAAGCCGGTATCTTACCTGGAAATTTTTACACATCTTCCAACTTTTGCTGCTGTACTTCTCCGAGAGTTGCTATCGGAAGATATAGATATTGAGAGCAATATTGAGATAAGGTTTGAAGCGCGCGAAAATTTTTATAGTTTACGAAGGATTTGCGAAAATTCTTATAGTTTGAGAACCATTTGTGGTAGAAAATAATTACAATAGATCCATCAGTTGGTCGAAAACACACCTTTTTTACCCCTACAGAAATCTTAAGCTTAAGCACCTTTTGGGATCATTTTAAAATTTTCAGAATTTTTTCAGAAATCGATTGGAGGGTCACGCGTCCCATACCCCCGTCCTGGCGCCACTGGGCGTATTCGGGAGACTCAGCACTGGAATGGCTATCTTAGGTGTATTTATTTTGCTTCCCGTTTTCTCTCCCTGCTTATTTTTTCCTTCTCTTCTCTCTCATTTTCCTCTTTCCCTTCTCCTTCATTTTCCTTTTCCTCCTTCCTCTTCCCGATTTTCTCTTTCGATTTTTCAGGGGGCCCTCTGCCCCCTGCCCCCACTGGCTACGCCACTGGTACATACCCGTTCACATATTGCACTTCGTATTTTCAAATTCAAATAAACTGAAAGTCATGACAGGGAAACATGAAGAGCTAGAGCATAAAATAGCCCGGATGTAAAGTTTACTTCCGTATAGGAGGAAGGCTGGGGAATACATTTGTTAAGACTGCCACCATACAAGTAAGGAAGTGTGAGGGATTGAAAAGCCAATACATGTACACATTAAGAATAGGTGGTATTCAGCTTATCACAACAGTGGCTTCCGATATTTGAATGTCATGCAATAATATCTGAAGCTGTATTATTTCGTCTTTCAAAGGTGGTGCATTATAATCGCAGCGGTCACTACCACGGCCACACGGACTCACATTATGTGACACCGGACAGTGTATGTGAACATTCCAGCCACCTGTATCCTAATACTAGTAGTGGCGCTCCACCTAAAACGAGAATTTGCAGGTAAATAGCTGACTTTGTCAATTTTAGTGGTTCGTAACTTCAAGTTGTTTGACTTTCCCGATAGGGGTCAATTTTTTTCCTTTTAATGAGTGCTGATTTTATCAATTTAAGAACCACCGAAGAATACCCAAATTTTTGCAAATGGTTCGAAAACAATAAAATTTCCACTCGATTACAACCTCATGGCTATGCTTATGATTACCAATACCACCGTCTCAAAGGTATTAGCATCTTGCATTAAACGGTTGAAAGGGGTGTTTAACTTACGTCGATTGTTGTTGACAGACCCATGATGTATATAGAGGTCCGAAGATCGTGAGGTTGGTCATGTTCAGTTGAAGTCCCTTGGGGACCAGCTCCTTTGGGGAGCAGAACTCCTTCAAGAATAAAGGTTTGGTTTCATCCCTTGGCTTGGGTCTTCGCCAGAGAGTCGAAAAGACTTTTGAAAAAGTAACTTAAATCGATTTTTTAAGGCTTATTTGTGATTAAGGAGGAACATATCGTTGTACTTATGTTAAAGACATATGTTATGATAATCGAAATATTTAGAGGGTTAATTCACCATTGCTTTCTTGGTATGACATATTTTGTTTGGAAATTGAAAGTTTCCTGATGCAGAGTCTGGATGACACTTATATAATGAAAACTGTTATTTTTAATTAAAAATTTCGGCTCGCTCCCCGAGCATTCCTCGCGATTTATTCTCCACGGTTCCACATCTAAGGGCAATATTCTAGCTCAAGGAATAGTTCCTTTGAAAACTTTACCAAAAACTAGACTTTCATTCCTCGTAGGAGTCGGGCATTAGCATTATGTACAAAATTTGAAGTATAAAATTCTTGTTCCACTTTTTTTCAAACAGCAATTCTTCTGCGGGCACCCATTATTGGTAGATCCAGAAAATTAATACCTTGAGGAAACGGAGGAAAATTGAGTATTCTAAAAGTTTCTTATAAATCTTAGACCTATTTGGTCATTTCTATTTTCCCCTTGCTCACACCCAGTAGGAGGTCTCTGAATTCTCGTTGTTCATGGCATGCGTCTGTCCCCATTTTGTAATCCGTCCAGAGCTTCCCCATGACTCCCATCAATGTATGGGCCCATGAGACTCAACAAGTTTCCGCCATAAGGCTCATGAACCACATATCTTACGAAAAGCTCCCCACTTGCCAAGCCGAAGAGGGATCAGTACTTTAGCGATCATTTCCTACCAGGGTCTTTTAAACCTTATAGTGTAAATTACTAAGACATGAGATCTCCAAATAAGCCATGTTTAATGGAACATACGGGCATAAGAGGTGCTATTTTGCAACTGAGAAAGGCATTTTGGCAAAAAGTTCCTCGGTATGTAACGTGTTAACTAGCGGTGAGATGGGCTGAGATATCTTCATAACTCCATTTTTTTCAAACCACCATCCCCGCCTATTAACTGTAAGACTTCCTGTAAAAGAATCTGCTTCCTAAGCATCTGGAGGGTATGTGCCACCGTTGGCTGTTCACCTGGTTCTCGCTCATATGTACATTTTTAGCCAATGGAGCTAGGCCTATATGTGGGATGGGGTTATAGTATTCTCTGTGGTGCCAACCAATAGCCAACCCCTTGTAGTTGCCCTGCAGATTAGGATTCATACCTTGAGATTTATTTCATCAACACCACTAATTTGTAACTTACGGCAAAGTAAAAAAAAAAAAAAAAAAAAAAAAAAACACCGTCATGTTGGGGAAACAAGCGAGGCGCATGATATGCATATTCAAATGTCAATCAGTAGAAGTCAGGTACAGACACTGCAGCTGTGTGTAACAATACCGTGCATGTACAGTGTAGCGTATGCAACTTTAGTGTAGTGCAGTACTGGAGTGATGTAGTGTACAAAGTATGTTTGTTCCTCGTGTGCCCTCAACATGTGCATGTGTATTTGTACAGTATGTGTAAACAAATGGCGTGATGTGACACGGTCTATTCGAGTCCCCTCTTGAAAAATCCTGCGTACGGGCCTGAAGCATCCCTGTTGTGAAAAATGCTTTTAATCTTTCGAGAAACGGATAAAATGACATCTAACTTTTATAAGCTGAATGCACACTGTGCGTACTGTACTGTACGGAGATACGCCCATCAACCAACATTTTGCTCTACAGGGGAAGCGCCTTCCTAATTTTCGTGGCTTCACTGTGTAAACACGCAGCAATACACTGTGTCAGCGTGCTCCCTTACATAAATTTCTATGGTATTTAACATTGAAACATCTATTGGTATCTTGACAGATAGATGTCAGTCTAGCAATGAAGCTGGGTGCACTTTTACGAAATTTCCCCACTTTTTATTTATGTTTTTTTTTTAAATTTGCGTTACCAGTGATAGAACCGTCCTTAAATGAATTCACACCGACGATATTCCCGAACAAACACCCTGCTCCTGAAATTTCCAAGATGTCTGTGAGCCCGGCCGGCCTAATTTTTCCCAGGACGGTTCGGGGTAAATAGATTTTTCAAAATAGTTTTAATTTGTTTCTAAATCAAGGTTAGGGTTAGACTTAGGGTTAGGGTTACGTGGACGATATCAGGTAATTCTTTCATAATCCGCTGTCAGAATTACAAAAAAGGGTTGAAAAGCTGTCATTTTGTTATTATGGGTGTGGCCTATTTCCACGAAGCTGATTCGTCCATTGGCATGATTTACCCCGAACCGTCCTGGAAAAAAATTACGCCCCCGGCCGCGTTATTTCTTTTCCCACTTCTTTATGGCCATTTCGAGTTTCCAGAAATTTTCAAAACTGCTTTTTAAAAAAGAATGGTTAGGGTTACAATATAGGTTAGGGTTAGCGTTCTAGGGATATTTGGCATGCTCTTTCATAATCCGGCGTCAAGAATTACCAAAAAAAAAAAAATGTAGAGCAACTGGCTTGGCCCAATTTCCAAGAAGTTGATTAGTCCATTGCCATGATTTGGCCATAACGAAGTAGGAGAAAAAATACGCAGCCCGGCCACCTACATAGCACACACGCCTGTTATTTCCTCCCTTGTCTTCTCATTTGCATGAAGGCACCTGCGCTTCTAGTCAAACGTGGAACTCCCTCCTACAGAGTTTGTATTTATCTTACTACCCTTAATTGTGCAGTAGTATACCATATTTCTGGTCATGCTAGAAGTAGGCCTATTTTTATTCTCTTTCAACATTGCATTGAGTCAACACTATTTGTCGTTTAGGTTTATGACAATCCTGTACTACCTTAACGAACTAGAGATGGGAGGCCAGACAGCCTTTCCTATTGCCGACAACGAAACTTATTCAAAAGAGGTAAGTTAATTAAGATTCGTACGCAATTGTTTAGGAATATGTTTATCTTTTGCGTAAGCTTGCTGTAGAACAATGGCTCACCTTTGAACCCATTTTTTCATCCATTTGAAGCATCGATCCATGGTAATTAACGACAATAAACTACTGCAACACTACGAGAAAAGTTTGCCCATCAAGCAATTCAGATGTTACCTTTTTCGTTCGTCTGTGAATTGAAAATCAGTGGCGCTCGTCTGGTATTTATGCAACTTGAAATAAACGTTTCTTCTATGAAAGTCGGACGGTAGTTTAAGTCTGGGTAGTAGGCTACTAGTTTACTGATTGGGCAATGCGCATAGGAATGAGCTATGCGGTGTAACATTGGAAATTTTGAAGAACAGTCACGCGTATGCTAAAATAATATGGCTGTTGGAGCATACAAACTTTGATGTAATTGTATGTCCAAGATTGGCATCAACGTGACCCTTTATTGGTGATGGAAAACGTGACTCTTTCTTTATTGGGGTGGGGGTGGGATCGTGCCAGCGCCAGAGAAATCGCTCTGGTTAAGGGCATATGGTCATCTAATGCTTTTACTCCTTTTACTTAAGAAAGCGGCATTTGAGTAGTGGGACACCGTTTTACTTCAACGAAGGTCATTTCTATCTCAATTTTACTTTCTATTCGTGAAGGGCGTCACCTTTGAATATAAGAGCAAGCATCGTGATATTTTTGATTTGACAAACCACTGTGTTGACTCAAACGTCGTAGTGCAACCACAGAAGGGTACGGCTGTCATGTGGTACAATCATTACATAGACGAAGAAAAGGGTGAGTTCTCAGGCTAAACACGATACTCGCTATAGAGGTTCTTCACTGACGTCACAAATACATGTGACATCAACAAAGTCAGCCAGCATATTGGACGTCAAACTTATAGCGCGCAACAAGTACGTTGCGTACAGATGTATGAGTCAAATTCTTTGTATAGAATGTTTTCCTGATGATGGCGAAACTTTGTTGCCTAATCGTCAAAGGGCCAACAGTTTTATTATCGATTTCCAGCAAAAGTTCAACGTAGAGCTCTTGTTATTGCCTCGTCCTTTTTCATTATTATATTTCGGTCTATGTGTGGTTCCTACTGAGCCCAATGCTCCGTATTCGTCATGCAGTGACACTCACAACACATGAAGCAAATGGCATTTATGTACACGAGGTCAAACATCTAACGTTTTGCTGTTTTTTGTTCCAAATAGCCTTTACCAAGGATTGCAGGTTGAAGGCTTGTTACGCGTCGTTTATGTCAATGACATTGACATGTGATAAACATGGCGTACACTAAATTTTTTTCATGCTTTCCTTGGTAATTGCTTTTTGGGAAAGAGTCTTGGCCATGGGCGGATCCAGGGGAGGGGTCCGGACCCCCTTTTCCCGAAATACGACGTGCAAAGGGGTCCCGAACCCCTTTTTTAGGAGTAAGACAATATTTTCCAGAGAGAAACTACGACAGTCGTAGTTGCTCTTCCGTATTCACCACAAGTAGCCTGCTGAAAAGGCGTAAGAAAACTACATCACATCCGTTATACGTTGTCAGTCATAGGTCATTCAACAGTATCAGCACAGTGTTTTCTGATTTCGCTATTATGAAAGTATCAAAAGCAATTCAGAAACCAGGTGTTTTGACACTGTCATATACAAAGTTGTATTTCAAATTTGATTTTCAAGGGACATAGTGATATTCTGTCGATAACATATCAACATAACCATGTGTGCTAAATATGGGGCATCAATTGAAACACTTCCTCGGTATATTCGTTTTTCGTTAACTACTACCTCATACACAGGCTTATAAATGAAAATTTGTTGTTTTTCTTATTTTGGTGTGAAACTATTTCCTCTTATTGTATATGTAAAGGTTATAAAAACATGACCAAACTGCATCATTCTTAGTGAACTTAAAACTCCATGTCAGGAGAGGGAACTACTACCGAATCTTCCACCCATGCGCGCCTCACTCGTGCATTCCGCACTCATTGGACCCCACCAATTTTTTCAATTTTGTATATTTTCCTCAATTATACTTTTGTGCTCGGACATGATCACCACTTCTAATATCGTATAGTGCGGCCAGCACCATTTACATGTTGCTAACTAAAGATAGGCTACCGTTGTGACATACTGTTAGTGACAGAAATCTGCAAGCTCGTGAGCAATTAGTAATCCTTTTGTCTGTATTGTGGTCAGGTTGTGATAATAACCAGGGGTAGGTTACATAACCCCAGCAGTAACCAGTTTCCTATAAAAGTTCTGTGAAGATTGAAATATTCACATTATCGCGTGCGCACTTTCCACAATGTACCGTACCGGTACATAAACTAAGCCAGTTTTGTCAACAAAGCAGAGATTCTGATAATCCTTTTTTTTTTGCTGTCTGTCTTAAAATGTTGGTGTATCATAGCCTGTTTCTGCTAAATTTGTGCCCTTTCCACGTTGCCATGTTAAACCACTACATATGCAGGGTTCAATGGAACTGCAATAGGCCTACATGAATGTCATGAACAAGCCGGTTAACTAAACAGGCACTTTATAAACACTGTGCTTAGCGACTACGTGGGTTCTACGAACAAATGAGACCCTACGAAAATCTATGACCTCAGCTGATACTAAAGACAATACAAATTTTATTAATGAAATGTTTATGCGCAACTTGCCTGAGAAGTGTCATTTCCAGCGATCTAAGAGGTATTTATAGACAAAAAATTCTTGGTAAGTAGGTCATAGGCGCCGACACGGGGACATCGGGGGCACGTGCCCTCAGTCGAAAAATTCTAAAAATTTTAAAATGATCTCGAAAGGCGTTTAAGCTATAGATTTCTGTAAGGGGTAGGGTGAGGTGTTTTTCGACCGAGTGATGAATCTATGGTAATCATTTTCTATCACAAATGTTTTTCAAACTATCAGAATTTTCGCAAATTCTTCGAAAACTATCAAAATTTTCGCGCGCCTCGTGCGCTTCAAACCTGACACAATGTTGTTCTCATTATCAATATCTTCTGATAGCAACTCCCAGAGAAGCACAGCAGCAAAAATTAAAAGCTGTTTACGATGCAGGTTTTGTTATGGAAATCTTATTTAACAAAAAATTTCGGCGCGCTTCGCGCGCATGCGTCACGTTTTGCATTCCATCTCGGGACCATTATGAAGGTAATTATACATGTACCGGTACTATTTAATCACAACAATTTAAAAAAAAAAATTAGAGATTCATCTCCAAACATCTGTAGGGGCCTTGCATCAATACGTGATCTTTCAATCTAATTTGTAGCATGATGTGGAAGATTGGAACTTGAAAGTACGAATTTGCCGTAATACATTTTTCAGAAATTTTTACCGAGCGCTTAGCGCACAGCCATTATCGGTATAGATGGTGATCGTAAATACACTTACGACTAAAAAGCATTCTAAAAAGCGCTTGTTAATCCTTCAACCCTTTGCTATGCCTATCAGGGAGGTCTAACATCCCCTTCTTGCACCTCTCCCTCCAGCCCATTCCTCATTGCTGGAAGCTGTTCGTCTGGATTTCCGTCGGTTCAAAATCAGTAAGACTACGATAGTTGTAAAGTGTTCGGCATCATACTCTATATTATCATTTGGATGTCAGGTAATAAGCGTTCAGTGGGGTATTTCGGGGGGCCATTGGGCAATGAGTCCCCCTCACTGATGCCGGGTTTTTTTAGTACCTAGGCTAAATTACGTAAAAAATTTTAGCAGAAAATTTTACTTTAAAGGTTGCATATGTGGCACCAGATTGCATGTAAGGACACCCAATTTTTTTCAAAAAATTTCAAAGGGGGGGGGGGCGCCGCTGGCGTAAGGTACACGCAAACCAGTGACGGAGGTTCACTTAGATTGTGTCAAGGATCCAATAACTACGTGGACCCCCCCTTTTGAAAAATTCTAGATCCGCCCATGCTTGGCTACCGTAGTACTGAGGTAACTCATCGAATTTCAATGTAGGTACACAACACGTTTATTGAAGGAATTATGAGGCACTCATAACAACTCGGGATTATGCTGGCTTCTAGAAAATTTATCTGTTCCGATATACCTGTGTTTTTGGTACTGGAAGGTAAAGTGTAAACTAGCCTACTGCGAGTAGGTGATTGTAGTTCCTAGACGTCCCCCTTCCCGGACTGTTTCAACCCGTTGGTGGGAGTAGGTGAATTGGGGTTCCCAGACAACCCCGGAGCCACCTGAGGCAATTTTACCTGGACTACTCCCTGGGACAATTCCCACGTAAAAAATTTCCACCCGGATAATTCCCCGGACAGTTTCGAACCATTGCGATTCCGTCTCAGACAACTTTTGTGAAAATTTGGAATTGTGTATGGGTGCCAGGAATTGTCAAGGGACATTTTCCACGTTGGAATTGTTCCGCGAAATTGGTGCGGGATGGGTATTTTTCAGGTAGGAAATGTCCCGGGGTAGTCCGGGATGGACCAAAATTGCCAGGAAAGATTGTCCAGCCACGTGTGACTGCGTCTTACATCTGATTGGAATAGTACATTTAGTTAGGTAATACAGAATAGTCTGTTACCGTGGCGCTCTTTCATAACGCAAAGCGTTCACTAAAAAACACCCATTAATTATTGCATTGCTCTTCGACTGCATAGCTTGTCCCACTATACTAGTGTATCCTCTGGAGGCTAGATGTGATATAGGAGAGGGATGAGGGTGGACAGAGGCCTCTCGGTTACAGAACGTATATTGACCTGAGTCTTCATTACCTGTATGTAAGTTTGCCCCTGTTACTCCTCACTTCATTAGGTCTTTGGCGTGTCATGTTTGTGCTAAGACAATAATAACCTTGTTTCACTAGAGTGGATGGGAGATCTCATTCCGTACTCTCTTCATGGAGGATGTGAAGTCATCAAAGGAGAGAAATGGATCGCTAATAACTGGATAGACGTTGATGACAATTACGATATGTGAGTATATGATAATAGCATACACGTAGTGTAATCATGTGATATGTGAGAATATGATAACATATTCTACCACCATGGCCATCCGTTATTGAGAATCCTGCATTTTGATAAGTTAAAGGCAATAGGCAATCGCCCCAAAGTTTGCTTTGAAAAATCAACAAACTCTTGTAAATCTCTTCTTATTGCATTACTAGCACCTCTGAAGACGGTACAAACATAACTACTACAAACAGAACTTATAGCAATGAGAAATTCTCCTTGAATTTCACAATTCACTAACATAAAAATTGTCACATGATCAAAATAGGCCATTCATGAACTAGGGTGACGGGGCATACTCACTCTGATTGGGTGACTGCATGATGTGATAATACCATACACGCAATGATGCGATATAATATGATAATACAATATAGCCTATGTAGTGACGATGTAATTCACTCTAAAAACACTTTGGTCAAATTGACCAGTGACTGGGTCAACTATGCGCAGAACCAAACTTGGTCAAATAGAAATAGACCAAACTATGGTCAAATTTGACCACTTATTGGTCAGATTTGACCATAGTGTGGTCAAATTTGACCATAGTGTGGTCAAATTTGACCAAAGTGTGGTCAAATTTGACCAAAGTGTGGTCAAATTTGACCAAAGTGTGGTCAAATTTGACCATAGTGTGGTCAAATTTGACAAAAGTTAAGTCAAACTATTTGACCAAGTTTGGGTCTGTGCATAGTTGACCCAGTCATTGGCCAATTTGACCAAAGTGTTTTTAGAGTGTTGTATGATAACACCATTCACGTATGTAATGACCGTGGTATGTATGTTCAGTAACATTTGTAATTCCACGTGTAAACAACAAAACTACACCTAAAATGCATAGGTTTTATATAATTAACACTGTACAATTCTGTCATTATGTAGTATGTTAGTGCCTGCTGGAGCAATATGCTAGCACATGATGATATGGCAAGTTTATGTCACAAAAATAATTATCATTATAACAATGCCATAATGTAACATAGTTTTATGATATTAGTAATATCTTATGTAACTTTGTAATGACATTACATATATGTGTTCATTATAGGTGTCAGTACAACCTATAATGCCACCATTTGTAACTTCATGTTGATAAAAGACATTAGGTACCGTACGTTATCGTGATATGAACAGTTTAGTCATATCCATATCGATAGCGATATTCAATATCGATAAAATTTTGAAATACAAGTGAAAATAAGCAAGCGCAGTAAGTTTTTGTTTTAAAATGTTTTGTCTCCCCAAAGGCAAATGGCGTATATCGCCGACAGGATACGTCCAAAACCTACGAGAGACTCCTTGGATTCAATAACGAATAACGATACCAAACAAGAGTCACGATCTTCTTGTAAAGGTCCCCCTGATTGGAGCAACGGTGACCTAGTGACGTCACACGATGAGCTCTAGCTGAACAGTCTTTCTAATAGGCTATTTCTAACGCTCTGCAGACATAAAAAGCCACAAAAATCCTTTCTGTAATGTAAAGATTTATTGGAAACAGTATGTAATTTGCCGTGTTGGGAACGTTTTAGCTTTCTGCGTTCTATAAAATGAATGGGACTGGGACGAAAATGAGGTGGTGGTGGTCGGGGGTTGAGAGAGCTGGTGCATGAGAGAGTAAGTGGGGAGAAAGGCCGATTCTGCTTCGTTGGCGTTTTATCCACAAGTTATCTACAAATATTCGCTTTAAGTAAATTGTTCTACAGTGAATTACTCTAAGAACTAAAAAGTAAACCGTATCGGTTAATTAATGCTTAAAATGCTAACTTATGGAGCGATTCATGTCAAGGTGTTTTCTCCACACTCAGTAACACTTCAGTGTTCGGTTATATTCTCGTCAGTCTCACACATAGTCTGCATTTCAATTGGCCAATTCGTTTTGAAAAGTAAGAATAGTGCCTACATTCTCACTAGTAACATTAAGTCCAGCGTCGTATTCATGCCCTCCGATCTTTTTATTTTTGCCCAATGGGTAGATAGTTTCATCTAGAAGTAATGATGAGTTTTGAATGAAGGTTCTTTACGTAATAATGACATAAAACAGTACACTGCTCTTGCATAAAAACCCGTCAGGGATTCGAGCACCACTGAGAATTGTTGAATTTTTATGGCAATGGAAATAGTCCATCGAGTGATAAACGAAGTGTCAGCCAAGTAGGCGAGGAAACTCCCTTTTTGAATATTGCCAAAGAACACAGGCATACGGAAAGCAGAATGTTTTCGCGGGACGAATAGGCCGTGATTTTTGGAAATTTCCGTAGAATTCATAAAAAATGGAAAATAATGGTCAGGTTAGGATCAAGGTTAGGGTAAAGTTAAAAAATGAATTTGCTCACATTCGTCCTTGGGAAAATCACGCATACGGGAAGACATTTCACGGCGAAGGGGAGGTTCCCAATGGCAACCCATCATGGCATGAACTGAACACAGTTACACGGGAAGACATTCC
>WURT03008214.1:0-13652 GCA_009936505.3 Holothuria glaberrima
CCTGTGGATTGTTCATATTTAGCATGTAGATTGCCATATAGGATAGCTGATCCTATTAAGTGGAGGTGAAAGGTCATGTCAGGTCACAAGATTTGAAAAGGTTTTCACCTTATTAACATGATATCTCAAGTAGGATAACTGTGAGGGATCTCATGCTTGTCATCTAAAGATTTTGTCTCAAGATGCAGGGGTCTAGTGTGGACACATCCTAAAATGATGTAGTCAAAAAGTATAAATTTGAGGGGTGAACCTTTGTGTAACAAAGCTACCCACTCCCCTAGGCAAGGAATCACTAAGCCTTTGGGCTTTCTGGTCGTTGATCTTGTGATGTGATTTAGTAATTTTCTTCCATCTATACTAAGTTCATGATAATCAAATCCTACACTGTGACGGCAAAATTAGTTATTCACATAATTATTTGTAAAAAGAGTAATATGGACATTGGGAGCTTTTGTTTGTATGCAAGAAACTTCTTAAATTTTGTGTTCACTAGTATTTCGGTCTCTTAAGAGGCCCTTTTTTAGAATATGATTAATAGTTCAAGTTTTGCGTAGATGTTTTGAGGTTTTTATCGTAAAGTAATTAAAAACCATACGGTTTTATGCACAAAAAGAGTCCTACTCAAGGCTGCCTTTGCATAGCAACTTGGCAGGCTGATGTGGTACTAAAAATGCAGTTGAATATGGCATGAATTAATATTTGAATTTGTTTCTTTGTAGGTTCAGCAACTATTCCCGAAACAGGTATGGAGTAAGCAATGCAAACATTGATAGTGCCTGGCAATCATTGTGTAATACAGTGTACAACTGTCCTGACTCACATAGTGACCATGATCATGGGGTGCCTGTCAGAAGGCCCAGCTTGAATCTTGCACCATATGTATGTTTGAGTTCTCTTTTTTTTAACACTTTCACAGTCCCAGGACTATATATGCCTAATGATTCCTAACAATTTTTGAGTATGGCTTCTTTGTTGTTGTATTTAAATGGTTTGTAAACCAGGTGGCGAAGGGAGGATTTCCAGGATGGGGGTATCAGAAACGATGACGACTGTATCATTTATAGGCATATTAGGTGGAAGGGGATGGCTGGGAGAGGCTGCCTCTCATCAAGGCAGAAACTTTGGTAATTTGGGGCAAGGTATGTGCAATTCTCAGGCAAATGTACTTTAATTTTTGGCAAAAGTTCTCCTTGTGAAAAGTATCAACCCTCACACCAGTCCATCCCCCTCATAGTTATAAAACAATTATTTATAAAGTGCAAGCACAATTCTACAAAAAGTAATCAAAGATGCTAAAGTACAATAGTTACAACAAAAACAAATAGAAAAATAAAACAATAAATCAGAAAAGAAAATGAGAACAAGAAAAGCAAGAGACATAAAGAGAATAAAAACCAATTAACTAAACCTAGTAAAATGCTTCTTTAGATAAAAATGTTTCAAGACTAGACTTAAAAGAATCAATCTTTTTGCAAGAATGCATACGAAGGGGCAGCCTGTTCCAAAGGGCTGGGATGCAGTGCTGGAAAGCTCGGCCAGGAAAGGAGACCTTGCTTCTATGCACAGTCTCAGCCAACCAGAACAGGCTAGCAGACTGAAGATTGTGCTTTGGTTCATACTATGAAATAAGTTCCACAAGTAGTTATGAGCAGAACCATACATAGATTTAAATATAAGTAACAAAACCTTGAATTTAATCCGATAAGCCACAGGAAGCCAATGTAGTTCTTTAAGAATGGGGGTCATATGGTCAGAATTTGTAGCTTTTTAAAAACAACACGCTGGGGCAGTAGTTTTGGACATGAGTCAAAGGTTTTTGTAGTGGCTCATCAAGATTATTTTATAATTGACTGATAGAAATTAAAGAAACTGCACAACTAAAACCTCTTTGAAACATTAAAAACCATGATTTAGTGCTAAACAGATGAAAACATTCAGTTGTAAAATACCAAAATTGTTGAACAGGTATGAAAACCCCCTCTTTTTTTTTGAATGGTATATTATTATCATTTAGTTGCCAGACTTGTTTGTGATGGTTGCCTTATAAGCATTCTTGGATCAAATGGATAGTGTATTGGACCAATAGTATTAACCATAAATTCCAGTTTGGCCAAACAGCAGTCTACAGCCAATGTTTTAAAAAAACATGTCAAATGGAGTATATACCATGTAGATGGCATCACACCATTATGACTATTGTGTGATCCCTACCAACATTATACTGTGGTGACATTTGTTTACTGCATACAATAGATTCTCTTCCACATGCAGATAACCTTTGTTTAAAGGGAAAGGAATAGCATGCAATCTTTTCATACTCCTGAAACAATGATTTACAGACAAAGAATGAAAGGCAATGCAAAATAACTTGGCAGGGTCAACTGATTTTCTAAAAATAAGGCTCTTACAGAGAGAAATTCACTCCTTTGTAGTTCATAAATGTTAAGTTATTCACCCAAGTTTTCAAATTTTCAAATGATGCATCATTTATAACACTTGTTGTACATAGTATTTTGGGTAAGTAAAACTATAGAGTTTTGTGGTGATAAGGAATGGATTTTACATTATGATTAAAAAAAATTTTTTGTCCGTGCAATATTGATGTGATGTAAAGGCAGTATATTCCTTTAAATTTTAAAGTTTTATTTGTGGCATATCATCAGTTCAGGTTGATTTTACCAATACCAAGAAAAGACTGATAATTGATAGTCACTATTGAATATCTATTATGTTATAACACCTTTTCAATTCTACATTTGATTGGAGGATTGGTGGTCACCTGCCAGGGTTTATTTGGCACTATTGCATGGTCCATCATGCATTAGTCAACAATAACACACATTGTTTGCCCTTCTCTGCTCCTTTAGCCAAGTTTGACCAAAATCTGACCCATTTATGAAGTTAGGTGTTATATAAAACAAATAATGAATGTTTTCCATTCGTGCAATAGTATGAATAATTTCATGCGTTGAAAGATTGAGTGTTCTATTCAACTCGGCTTCGCCTCGTTGAACAGAACGTTCAATCTTTCAACTCATGAAATTATTCATACTATTGCACTCATAAACATTCATTATTTGTATACTATTACACTCATAAACATTATTTTGTATCATCAAACACTACTGGGTAATGTTGTTTAATGACCTGTTGTACTTTTTACCATTGTATCAGATGTGGTACAACTGGAGGACGGTTGGAAAAGCCTGGAAAATGATTCTAAGTGCTGCAGATACCTGTGGTAAAAGTGATCTTTGCAGGTAAGATAACAATCTTTGATCACTCCAGACTTTTTTTTTTTTTAATTTAAAAAAGGTCATTTACAACGTTTTTCTTGCCTCTTTAAAGGGAAAATGCAGTCACCCTAATTTGGATTAGTGTAGTATTCTACCCTATTTCATGAACGGCTCTTAAGAATCATGTGACATTGTACTTCTCACTAAATTGTGAAATTTATGAGGAGTAGCTCCTTGATTTACCTTAAATATGAAATATTTAAGTCCTGAAATATCATGAAAGATACTTGGAAGAGAAGAGGAAATTTGTGACATTTAGCTATTGTTTCAAATTAAGTTTAAGGTGACCACTTATGCCCTTTAAGAAAACTTTAATTGTAATTGACACATATTGCTATGAGTGGATACTGCAGTGGCTTTATAAGCCGTGAGGCTTTGCAAGGTTGAGGATTTAGAGTTTGAATGCTGGCAGGTTCAAAGTACAAAGGTGAGTTTATTTATGAACAGTTTGTGACTTTACCATCTTAAGTGACATACTGAATTGAAAACGCTCCTGTTTCAACTGCTGAAGTGCTGAATTAGGGGCAACCTATCACAGAGATTAATTTATTAGCAGTTTACAGATTTGTTCAACATTTGTGAAATCTAAAGCTGCTTAACATAAATGTTTTTGAAGGTCTCACAGTAATGCATGAGCATCTGTAGGTGGAGGGGGGAGGCCAGTGATCCAAAGCCCCAACAGGGATGATTGGGTTATTGCAGGAATGATGTCAACAGGGAAAGGGGTTGACAGGGGTGAGGAAGGGATTGAGAGAAAACTTTAGACTATTTTATAATTACCATTCCATTCCATGTGAGATTTTGCACAGTATGGGTATACTAGAAGTGCAGAGTTGGTGCTTATTTAGGCATTCCTTGGAAATCTGACTTGTGAAATTGCATAGCACTCAGCCTGTGGGAAATTTTGTTGTACACATCAAACTGTTGGGTCAGTTGACCCTTATCAGGGAGGCTGACTCCTATCAGAGGTTATATCCTATGTATTGAATCGTCCTCAACTGCCTGATGAAAATAGTCAGACCTCCCTCTGCAAGTTGCTTTTCATTCCGTTCAACAAAAACAATAGAACAAGCAGGCTGGCTATTCAATATTCGGATGAAGTTTCCAACTAGTACATAAATCTGTGTAGTCTACTTTAAGATCACTTGGTAATTGGTAAGGGACTTATAATATTTATCAATGTGGCACGGAACTAATAAACAACTGAAACAGCTACAACTTTACAGAACCCGCACTGTAAACTGTATCCGCACAATTTAGCATTCATGTTGAAGAAACTGCCCCATTGAGAACAAAAAAAGACAAAAAGTGGGGGCAACTGGTCACCTTTGAGGAAATACCTTTCGTAGTGGGGTAGTTTACTGACTGAGACTCCCTGACAACCCCTGCCCACCACCTAGCCCACCTCTGCTCTCAGTAAGTGAACTTGCATATGTTTTGATATTAGTTATTGTCTGTACTTTTTACCAAACTGTCTTTCTCCTTTAATTGTTGCAGAATAAGATAGGCAAGAGTTCAAAGAAAGTAGTCCTGATTTAAATTCACAGTAAGTAAAGGGGAGGGTAAATAACAAATTGCCTCAGGTGCTTGGACTTGTTTTCAGAAGAACAGGGTACCAAGACAGTTAGTGGTATTTAATTTTTAAAAGGGCACACATTTGTCTTGTTGAAGTATGTTTTATCATATACCAGCAGTGAACTTCATTGTATGTTGTTACTGTGCAAGTTACTGTCCAGTTGGAACATCTCTAATGGTATAGTATGGGGCATTTTTAACAATTTGAAATAGGCATTGGATGCCATTGATTGGCTTTAATTTTCGAGGGCAGAGTAGTTAGTATAACAGGTACATACAGCATTTGCCGTTGGTTAATCTTGTACCCGAAATGAAGTACAAAGGTATCAGCAAAGAATAGTTATGTATGAATGGAGTAGACTTTGAGTGTATGCTTCCATTACTTTATTAGCTTTTCATGATTTGTCATGTTGAGAGGAAGAACCCTATTTTTTTGGTAGAGGTCAAAGGTCATCTGAGGTCACCGGAGGGTAAACTGCAAAAACCTTGTAAATGGCTTGTAAACACGATATCTCAAGATAGCAATGACAGACACTTTTCATATTTGGTATATAGATTCGTTATGTTGAGAGGAAGAAGCCTAGTGTTTTTGGTGGCGGTCAAAGGTCATCTGAGGTCACCAGAGGTCAACAACCGAAAACCTTTTAAACACGGTATCTCGAGATAGCAATGACCGACACTTTTCATATTTGGTATGTAGATGTTGGTATATAGATGTTGAGAGGAAGTGCCCTATTGTTTAAGGTGGAGGTCAAATGTCATTTTAGGTCACCAGAGGTCAAAAACTTAAAACCTAATTAACATGATATATGAAGATGGGAAAGATCAGAAGCTATTAATTCTTACATAGATTTGTCATGTTGAGAGGAGGAATGCTTTTGTTTTTGGTGGAGGTCACCAGAAGTTGAAAACTGAACTTTGTAAACATGACATTACAAGGGAGGAAGCATAGATAAATCTCTTCTAAGACCTTTTTTGCAATTTTTTTGTCAAGTTTTGTTGGGGTTCAAATGTCATGTGAGGTTAGCAGGGGTCAAATTGTGAATGCATCATAAAATGAATCTCTTTGTAACAGAGCATCTGCCCTTTTGGCAAGGAATCACTAAGCCTTTGGACTTTCTGGTTGATTCTGTACCAGATGATGACAGATGAGTGGCCAAAATGAGGATAAAGTTTTCACTTTTTTTTTCTAATACCTGCATTGACTTCTCAAAACCATGTTCCCCTTTTGTTTTTTCTGCCACCCTTATGCAAACACCCTCTCCCTCTTCCCCCATGCCCTCTTGGGTACCACTTGGATTCATTGTTGAGAAATACTGGTCTTAACAGAGACTGATTTTCCTTGATGGCCTGTTTTTAATCAAATTGTAATTTTAAGTGGAAACATTTTTGCCAGATGCCACAAATTCTCTCCTCTTATTCTTTTCAGGTATGATTTAATTGATGTCACACGACAAGTACTAGAAGACCTCTCTTTTGAGTGTTATAAGAATTTGACAGCAGCATTTAAGAATAAGAATCTGGATAAAATCAAGTAAGTGGCCTTTGCTGTTTTTAGGATGACATCAAAAGAGGGTGGGATAAGGAATTATGATGATGTGCCAAATGGAGGTGGGGAGAAGGATTAGAAAGAAGAGGATGGAAAGGTAGCAGTATTGTTTCAAGTATCTAGGTTTATGTGTCATTAATTGTTAATGCTTTCAGGATGTAAATGCTTGGGCAGCCAGTGAATAAAATTAAAAGGCAAAAATAGTTACTTCAACCCATTGGGAGCTGTTGCTCTTACTTTCATTGCCCCAGCCTTAAATTGAAACCTATCCAATCTGTTCGTAAATGCCTCACAAGTATTTTCATGACATTTCCCGACAAGCATAGCAAGTGTAAACTACAGCAGAGTTATCTTGTATATTTTCAATGATCATCCAAAAAATGTCATTTAATTTGGATGCAGTTTCATAAAGAGCTGCACTGATTTGGAAGCAATATAGTCTTACTGAAATAAAACTAACTTAAAACCAAACAAACCTTTTTATCAATCAGGTCTGTAGATAGGTATCTTTAAACAGGGTGGATTTTAATTGCTTTTAAAAGGTGACTGGTTTTCTGTTCTTAATATTTAGGTTTTGTACATAGCAGCAGCTCTGATGCTGTGGCACTGTAAAATGATAGGCTGTAGCAAATGTACTTGAAGAATAATATTTGTGTAACTCCGTTTACTCAAAACTAAGGTTCTACTTTGAGTGAGGTATAGCACTGGCAAAAAAAAAAAAAAAAATACATATACTACCTTCATCATGGATGTGAAATGATACACCAGTGTTTAGCATTTTTGAAAATGTTTGAATGTCAGTTTTCTTTATGGATTGGTATTTAAGGCTGAATGTAGCTTTATGCTTTCTAACACAGCTGAAAAGCTTCAGCTAAGTTATTGCCATCACATGTGGATGCCAAATGTTGGTCAATGTTTGGCATTTGAACTGTTTAAACTGCTGACATTTTGCCATTTGTCCATCAGTGTGATTAAAATTTGGTCAATGTGTTGTCTACAATGCAATGATATTTATGTCATTTATGCTGTTAGACCCCTTGTAGGCTGGGGGTTGTAGAATATGCCCTTGGTGTTTCCTGCCTGTTGTAAAAGGCGACTAAAGGGAAGGACTTGCACCATATTTGAAGTGTATTTGAAACCAAACTTGAAGCCTGAACCGTATTTGAAACCATATTTAAACTTTACTTTTTTAACTAGTTGACACTATGTAACACATTCGTGTTGATGTGTCGTTAAATCAGATCTAACTAACTAACTTTATGCTGTTAGAGGTTATTTTCTGAAATCATAGCAAAGCCCCTTCTCTTTCTATCCAGTAGAATTTGCTCAAAATGTTTTGCATTAGATAGTTTCAATAGTAATGAACCTTTTTTGTTCTGGTAATATATTTTTGTTGTAATGTGAGGGTCCAAAACATTGGCCTTCTGTAGATTTTTGTAGGCCACAGATGAAATTTAATGAAACATAAGACATGACACTAATTAGCTCTCTGGGGAGAGTTTTTCTCTGTGTAATATGAAACTGTGTATATATGTACATTGACAAGATAGTAAGGTTGTTGCCATGAGTAGGTTTGACATCAGATTTGCTTTGTGCTGATTGGACAATTACAAACAGTGTGTGTAGTGTCTTCAAAGACTAGAGAATGACAGTGTAAGAACATTCACTGACATTACAAAAGTTGTTTTTGTCAAGAGAGTGCCCACTGCACAGCTAGGGTTAGCTTGCAGTATGGTTTTCTTACCCTCAAAATTGGTTGCCCAGCTAATGTAGCTGCATGGTTGCTTGCCAAGTTGAGGGTATAGCAAACTGGGAAGCAAAAATGTGAAAGAGATTGCAGAGAGACATTGCTTTCATGAAAGTGAAAGTGAAGTAGTCGAAAAATGTGTCTAATTAATACCTCAAAAGAGAACAAAATAATGGTTTAAAAGGAAAATACACTCTAAAACATTTTAAGTTTTTCAGTTTTTATATGTCTTCCAGAGAACAATGTTGTTTCTTTTTGCATCCATACAATATGTAGGGAACAAAGCTAGACAAAATAAATACCACATACACAATGAAAATTGGAATATTTTGAAAAGCTCATCAGGCAAACAGCTTCAATTTGTGCAGGTGAATTGAGAAATGAATACTGTTATGGCTTGGAAAGGTGGGGAGTCTTGATGTCCCCAACAATTGTACATATTTTGTTAAAATGGAATGATCAACCTAGACAACTGCACTGAGATAAAGGCACTCTTAAATGTTTTACCATAAAAATTGAACTTCTACAGTCATTTCTGGCATTCTTAAATGAACATACCTTCAAACAGTGGGTGACTTGTCAGGGAGTGGTAAGAGCTGAGTAGAAATGGGTAATAATACCATCTGTGCCTTGCAATCTTTCTGACAGAATGGTGGTGTTTAGAGAATTGTCATAGCCATTTTGTTTGTTTCAAAAATGTGGCAAATAATAAGACAAAACATTGAGTGAGAACATGCTCTGGGGAAACTCATTGTTATGAAATATCAGCTAAACTGAGCTGCAGCAGCATTGAGGCTCTTGTTCTAAGTCTAAGTAAATATTTTCTCTGCCTTTATCCTACTATTAGAGTTTATGGAGGACGACTTGAAGAAATAATTCAAGACATGGATAACATCACTTCCTCTCACTCTAAATGGCTGCTGGGACATTGGCTGGAATCATCTAAGAGGAAGGGTACAAATGAAGATGTGAGTATAACAGAAGAGGTGAAGATGTGAGGATGAGGGTGGGTGAGGGGTGGGGTATGTATTGAATAGGTGTGATAAACATTTCAAGTAGTAACATTGAAAAGATAGATTTGCTGTAGATTTATTGCTTCTCTTGTTTTATGGAAATCGTACATTATGTCTACCCCACACATCACAACATCATGTATAAGCACCACATTTCTATTTATAGGGATTTACAGGAATATTGACCACTGAAATGTATTAACCAACTTAAAGGAGCATAAACAGTACACTGAAATTAAAATCGTTTTTTTTTTTTTTTCTGTTTCTCCAGGAAAGGAAACTGTATGAGTACAATGCCAGGAATCAAATCACGCTATGGGGCCCTGACGGCAATGTAAGGTCATCCATGTTGCTAAGTGATAAAAGAGTAACTCTTAAAATCTGTCATAAAAAGCATCCCATTATTTTGAAAAGACAGAGAAAGAATGAAAGAAAGAGAGAGAAAGAGCAATGCATAACTCTGACCTTTCTTTATTTCATTTTGGCAACTTTATCTGTCTCCGACAGTGATTCAAAGGGATAAAAGAAAACATGTCCATTACTAAATGACCATCTTTCTTGTAATATCTCCTTCAGGGCCGAGTGTGTTTTTTTTCACGGTTGAGAGGCCTTGACTATGTTTAAGTAGCATATTTCTATTTATAGGGATTTTTTGAAATGCTGCCTTTAGGATCAGTTTCTAGTGGCAGTTTGTAGGGGTTCCATGTAAGACACATTGTTTGTCACATTAGCCTTACATATCTGATGATATCTTTCAAAGAGTGGAGTGTTTTTGACGTGGAATACATTTTCTTTCTCTGCGAGGTTATTTGATGAATTAATGTAAAGGAGGCAAATTGCCTCAAAATTGACATTCTCTCCCGTCTAGTATCAAAGTGAAAGGGGTTCAAGATAAATATGCAGTTGCAGGAAATTTTCTTAGTTATGGTTTTGTCATCATTATCCATTAAAAATGTCTAGGAAATTGTGTAGATCACAAAAACAGGTTTCACAACCTCTACAGCATTTCAGAACAATAACGTTGTTTTTATCTCAATACTTTCCAACACAAGGTGCTATTAAGGGGCCACTCTCTTTATGTAATGTAGATAATTTATCTGTTTTCGTTTATTTGAGGGGAGAGACATCAGATTTCACTTTCAGAATGTGATTTTAATGAGCTTCTAACATTCTTCTCATATTTACAGATTTTAGACTATGGAAACAAGCAATGGGGTGGTCTTTTGAGAAGGTAAGAAGAATTGTGAACGCTGAAATTTTGCGGTTTTGCGATGGAAAGTTCCACATGTACTTGAACAACTGTTTGTAGCATTTGAATTTACTTATTTATGGTAGTGGTCATCTTGAGTAGATGTTTGTTAGTTTATTTGAACTTTATGCCAGGAAGTCCATCTCAGGATCATGTAGGAACTTATCAAGTAAATTGAATTAATAAAGACACTTCTTAAAAGGCCATTTGCTTCAAGCAAGACGGTCATAATTCTCCCAACGGAGTGTACTTCTTGCTCCTTCAACTCAAAAAAAAAAAAAAAAAATCTTCTCAATGCACATCCCAAACAAAGCTAGCCTGTGCTAACTGCTGAGTAAGATTGCCCAAGGCCATATTCTGCTGGGTACACTACTCTGTAGATGTGATTTTAATGTAATCTGAGCTATTTGCTATGCAGCTAGCTACACTCTATCTCATTTCACTGATCTGTGTAAGTCATCATCCACCAATCAGAATGATTCATATTTGAATTATTGATTTCAATCAACTTGCCATCACCAGTTGTGAATGTACATAGCTAAAAGTTCCTAAATGTGTTTGGTGTCATGCAAGAGCATGTTAATAGTTTGATTTAGGTGAATTCTGGTCAAGGTTTTATTTAACTTGTGCACTAGTGCATCTTGTTCCAAGGTTGGAGAAGCCCATGTAGTCATGTTAGCATGGTGATGGATGTGTTCATGTATGTGGTAGCAACTTTTATTGTGAATGCTATATCTGAAAATGAGTACTGTTGAGGGATGTAGCACTTGGCATGTGGATGACCCATGATGAGTACAAGAAACCTTTTATTTTAGAGGACATTACAGGCCATTTGCTGAGATAACTTCAAAAAATAAAAATAACCTCAAAAGAGGCCACAATATATCATCATGTGAAGACTATGCAAGAAGGGTATCCTTCAAGAATCTTATTATTAGCAGGTGACTTGTCATGTTGATTTCATTAACAATTTTGATTTTTCATTTGGGACCACCAGGGGGCTCCAAATATTCTAATGAAGGCATCTTTCTTAGAAGAGTAACTTTGACACATTCAATAGTCATTTAGGGTCATCAGAGGTCAACTTGTTGAAACTTTTAGCTTTTGAATCTTTTATTAGGTTACTTTGAAGGATTCTCTGTGGGCATGAAGATATTAGATGTAGGTGCTAATTAGAAGATCCCTTTAGCATTTAGAGAGTTAATGGTCAGTTGGGACCACCAGAAGTGTGAAAACCTTGTGAGCAAGTTATCTCAGTAAATGTCAGCATTAGGCTTCTCATACTTGACATGGGGATGCCTGATGGTTAGTTCCAACAACTTACTGTTTAACAAAAGTTAAAGGTCAGTTGGGTTTTAACAAATGCCACACCAGGCCATGAACCCTTTGGTGTGACCAGGAAACCTTTGATATGCAGTTTGTACTTGACATACGGGTGCATCGTAATGAGTATAAGAACCCTCATGAGTTTTGGAAAGGTCACAGGTCATCATAGGTCACCAGAGGTCAAACTGGTAACCTTGTGCATGCTTATTTCTGAAAAAGGCTAACCTTCTCGGTTCTCATACTTGGTGGGGATGTAACCATTTGGGACATATAGGGGCTGATCTTTGATGAAAGTCAAAGGCTATTAAGTTGGTGCCACCTGAGGTCAAACTGGGGAAAGCTTGTAAGCATATATCTCAATAAGGGTAACATTGACAGTTCTTATTGGCATGCAGATGCCTCATTATTTAGCACAGGAAGCACAATTTTCCTTTGTTGATGTCAAAGGTAAATTACAGTCATGGTTCCACAAATCCTTGCTCTCCATTTTAAAGACAGACACTCATCACCCCAAAGTATAATTTTAATGTAGAGGTATCAACTCTCTTGAATTGCCCTTTAGCCTCCATTCTCGAAATCCGTAAAAACATATTGCATTTTTGTATTCTGTTTCTATTCCAGGTGACTGCTGGGAAAATTTTGTAATACATTTCATGTCTTTCACTCATTAGTTGCAGTTCTCTTAGTTATTCTTATTCAGACATGAAGTTCACCAGGGTATTGTTATGCTCTGAATCTTCCACTTTTTCAGCTACTATTATTCAAGGTGGGTTTTATTCACTGGATACCTTACGGATCTTGTCATGAACCAGACAAAATATGACCAACAAAAATTCAATAAGATGAGTTTTCAGGTGGAATCCAACTGGACCTTTGCAAGAGATCAGTACCCTACCAATCCAACAGGTAATTTTTCAATTTCATGTAAAGTTTGCTTTTAATTTCTTTGTTTATTCCATATATTTAAATCAGGTTTCAATGTCTGTATATAAGTTTTGGTGAGTAATGGTTTCCTATTGGAATTGAGTAAAAGTGAATGTACCGTATATTCCCTCATACACTCCCCCTCTAATAAACGCCCCCCTCCTGTAAATTTTTAACGACTTATTTTGTGAATGAAAGTTTACCTTCATGCATTTGTGCGCGCAGTGTATCATTTGTTGTGCACATGTAAGGCTCAACCCCTACAATACCATGCTAACAGCTGCATGCACAGTTGAAGCCATCATGTAGACCAAGCTATTGCCCTACTATACACAAAGATGTTAAGTATCATGTAGCATTTATAGGTTCACTAGCAGTAAGTTATTTTTTTAATTAAAATATACCCTCAAATAAACACCCTCCTTTTCAAAAATGCAATGCCAACCTGGGGCATTTATTAGAATTAGAGAATATACGGTACACATTTTCACAGAGACTGAGATAGCATTTTCTGTCTGCTTTCAGTGAAAATTGTCGAAAAAGTAGGAGAATGAAGAAATTTTGTTAATTAAAGTTTCTTTTTTCCTCTTCTTGAATCTGTGGTTTTGTTGAAATCTGACAGAATCAGAAACAACAGGTCTAAGTGGAGTTAAAACACTTCAAATAGTGTAGATGTGACTGCTAAGTGTGAATGTGACTGATCAGTGTAGTTGTGACTGTTGAGGGTGGTGGTGACTGCTCAGTGTGGATGTGACTACTCAGTGTGGATGTGACTGTTCAGTGTAGATGTGACTGCCCAGTGTGGATGTGACTGCTCAGTGTGGTTGTGACTGATCAGTGTGGATGTGAGTGTTGAGGGTGGTGGTGACTGCTCAGTGTGGATGTGACTACTCAGGGTGGATGTGACTGTTCAGTGTAGATGTGACTGCCCAGTGTGGATGTGACTGATCAGTGTGGTTGTGACTGATCAGTG
>WURT03008225.1:0-16568 GCA_009936505.3 Holothuria glaberrima
CGATTAATTACACAGGTATAACAACAACAGAAAAATCAATACTGTTTGTGAATGAAATAGTTTTTCAATAACTTCTTCCGTCTGTTCTCTCATCAGTCGCAGCAACTTGAGAATGTAAAGAGCAAAAAATATGCATGTTTTTATACCGACACTTGTCAATAAGGGCGCATATCATTAACATAAGCAGCATCTCACAGTTTGTTGACCATATATGGAGTTGCATTTTTATGAGTAACAAGACTGCCTACCAACACTTACTGGCTGTAGATTTGAAAACAGCTTTCTTGGCTGGAATCATTATAGTGGCATGGTTGGGTAATCACATGCAAAGGGCCTGGTCAATTTATAGTGAAACAGCTTTTCCGCTGTTCAAGCAGGATTTGTGTATCCATGGCTTGGATGTTGTGGAAACCAAGAAGGGAAAAAGGCTTTTGTCAATCTATTTTGTGAACTAAGGACTCATACACAGGCAGCGCAGACATCAAGCTCTCTTTGGTTAGTACACTCACCACTAGTGGGTGGATTTTTCATACTGCCAGTGAGAACTGAGAAATAGCAACAGTAGCAGCGGTATGATTGAGTAGTGAACGAACTGCGAAAATGACCCCTTCCACATGTCAATGCAACGAGCGGCAAGGTTCACTGGTTTCTCCTACGAGAACTGATTGATTTCGGGTAGTCAAGAAGAGCAGAGGGCTGCTCATATTCGCCCCTTAACAATTTTGAAACCTCAGAACCACAAACTCATCTGCCCTAATGTTTACCATTTATCTCCCCAATTCCCCTAAAAGCAATCTCGAAAAATCTTGTCCCTTGGAAACCATTGTCTACTAGCTATATACGGTTAGCGGCGTCACTAGTTAAAAGAGAGCGGCTAGGGGACAAGTGACTACCTAGTGAAAGCCATATTTTTGGGGGAAAGGGGACATTTTTTATTGGGGGGAGAGACAAAGTTGTGTGTGCACATTGCCTATATGAACTGTGTACTTATGGGTAAGAGCGGACCGGGGGCTTATCGGAATATAGCGCTCCTCTGATTAACAGCCACAAGGTTGGTTTGTTTGACTATGTGAAGTAGCCATTTGATCGGCGAAAAATTCGATTTTCTGGAGTTCACAAGCCCTCTAAAATATAGAAAAAAATTCTCTTTTAATGTTTGAAAGTTTTACAACATTGAGAAGTACTCTACAGCAGACACTTTTTTATGAAAAGGAAAAAGGTCTGAGTGAAATTCAATGGAGGTTTTTGAGAAAATGTCATATTTACCTCGCAATTCAGCATTCAACGTACACTACACTTTCGTTTCCCGTACCAAAATTTTATGGGGTAAGTTGATCTTGAAAGACGAACTTGAAAACTTTCGTTTAGTATAGATTTCATTATGATTTATATGGCGGAACAGTAGACATTTTTTCGATAAAGAAAAAAATTTCAATCCTTCTCCCTTTTATTTTCGTTTTTTAATGACGTCACCTGCTATATTTTCCGTTCTGTGTGAAACAATGAGCCAGGCAATACGAGAGAGGAATTTTTCGATTACGATTTTAATTCTTTTTGATTAGTTATGATTCTAAGTCTTATATTAATACAGCAAGGGGAGTGCACTGAACAAAACAAGAGCAGCAATGCTGCTGTGGCTCACACAAATGTGTCATGTGATCAAAATCAGCAATCATTTATACATTGGCAACTCACATTCTTCCTCTTACTGTAGTCTGAGTTATCTACTTACACCTTGAATTACCATCAAAATGAACAAAAAATCAAAATGAATTTAGGAAAAGGAATGTGCATGAGGAAACAGATATTGAGGGCTAGACCTTCTCTGAATATAAATCTTACGGGTATTACGCAACGAATTCCTGAAACACTTTAACATAATAAAACACATAGTGACACTGTACAATGCAACTATTTAATTTTGGACACATTGGCAACTGCTATTTTGTTAAAGCAAACACTTCATTTGTTTTGCTATATGATGAAGAGTGATGTTTTGCACTTTTGGTCTCTGTAAAAAACTTACGCAGTATTCTGTTATTAGAACTGAGCATTGAGCCATTGATACCAAGTTCACTAGACCATGTCTGTCCCCTACATGTCACTCTCTTTGTATGTTTGTTTTATACTTTTTAACCCCTACATGTTTTAATGTAGAAAATTTGAAGGTATTTTCTTTGGTTTATATATATGTATATATACATATATTTCACAAAAGGGCCTTTATGGGAAAGAGGGAGAGAAAGAGCAAACTGCTTTAACTGTTAAGCATGAATAGGTAGTTTATGAGGATGTTCTTAACATGCATGCATGATAGTATAAGAGTGAGGAAAATATGTTGACGTAATCAAGCAAGATAAAGAGCCAAAAATCTTGACACTTTGTTTATTAAATGTCAGGAACAGAATAAGATGCAACTTTTGCAAAGCCCCATTTTCCAGAAATAGGAGTCGTAAAAAACTATGTTTTTTTTTTGTTGAAACAGAATGAACTCCTTACTTCTACTCTGTTTCTATGAATTTATATTTCATGCCCTTTTTCACAAAAGTAGTGTCCTAAACATTTGGCCAATATAATGACTAGCATTCAAACAAGCACGACATACATCTACTGCTAAGCCTAGGGGCAATTCCCTAGTCTATGGAACTGGGGAAATTCCCTACAAGCTTGCTTGTTATCCACTCCTATTGAATTCACGTCTTATCAACAGAGACAGTATTTTTTCAAGGAATAAGCCAAGTGGAAAACAAAGGGCTGCTACATTGAATGAACCATGATAATTAACTCTACTCAAAATATTGTTGAGAGAAATGTGATCCACTGTGACAACAAGCAGTGACCACTTTCCTATTAATAGAGTAGGGTTGTGTGATATGTGCAAAGATGACTTGAAAATGTAAAGTACAAAGAAAATATCAAGAAAATGGCTTATAACTCAATTTTCGTACGTGATATTCAAAAAGTACTTCCTACAAAAAATACCATTTTGGCAAAAAACACACTGACAAAATTCCAGCAGCATATCTTGTAAAATGAAGAAATGCATGCTGTTTCTAAAAGTTGACGACAAAAAACGTGACATAACCTAACACAGGTAAGTGTGTGAGCTAACAAATTAGAAGGAATTTGGTCGTGTTTTAAGGTATGAAAATGCAATTTAAAAACAACAGACTATGTTCTTTTTTTGCCCAAGTGTTTGAAATTGGAATATTCCATTATTGGGTTAAGAGAGGCGAATATTCTGAGCATCGAGGTGACCGAAAAATTTTTAATGTCTTGCTGTTAGATGTAAACTGCAGGTAATAATTGAGTTTAATATATGCAGCAGTTATGTTTCTTTCCAAAGTCTGCTTAGTTCATGTACATACAGTGTGGCCACTGATTAAAATCAACTGAATGTCCGTTAGAATGTGGGTCACTCCACAGAGTTTACATTCAGCGAGTCTGAGTCATCACCAGCAGCAATAAAGTGGTCAAAAAGTTGTGCGCGTTGGAAGAGAGAGGAGCGTTTTGAGTCTGTATATTGAATTCCGATATGTGGGGGAAAGAGTTTACCTGGGGAAATGTCAACCCCTTTTGGTGGCATCACTGTCTCTCGGCCCGAGTTAGGCCCTAATCTGATGACAGATATTTTCGCAGTACTAGCGGCTTACTATAATTTTAAACTCTGTTGGTCCTATACCACTTTCAACCGGGGCGTGGAGTAAAGATAATAACATAGTTACAATAATTGTCCCTTTTCCAAAGAAATTTTGCAATCCTACTCATGGTCTAGAACGAATGATTGCTTCTTGATCATGGGCGTTGATTTGGGTGGGTGGACGGGAGGACATGTCCCCTCAACCTTTTTGAGAGGAAGGGATGCCAACACATTTGCCCCCCCCCCCACTTTTTGTTACCTGAAACTAAAAAAAGGCGTAACCGAAAAACTACATGTAGGCAAGTAGTGGTGAAGACATTGATATGCTCAGAAAATATTCCACAAGGGTCTTTATCGGTCCATAGGCAGTAAGTTCTGTAACAATTCTTTCTATAACCTCAAAAAATTTCGCGCGCTACGGGCGCTTTTATCTTCAGTTCTATCTGGCTGTAATGCCCGTCATTTCAAACATTTTGGATTTATTCAACGTTAAAGGTTCCACAAATATTATAGTTGTGATTCTAAAGAAACACGATGATGCAACGTTGCGAAGTTCTAACTTCTTTTCTCTATCTTTTAGAAGATTCTTTTTTCAACCTCACCATCGTGGCAGACATATGATGTAAGAAAAAAAATCAGATTCTTCAGTTTCGTCTGGGAGCCTTAATGGGTGATATGAAGAATTTACTCCCCAACGAAGACCTTGCAGTCGTCCCATCAAATGTCTTGGTGTGCTCCTAAGTTGGGTAGATTTTTCAATGAAAGCCCAAACTTTTTCAACTTTTCTTAATGAAAGCAAAATATTAATTCTTTTTCAATGTAACTCCAATATATATATATTGATTGATTGATTTTGGTGTCATTTCGGCAACCCATTGCATCTGTCGGGGCTTAGAGTAGCTGGCCCCCAGTCAGGGCGCTTGGTCCTAATGTCGGCAAATCCAAGCACTACCCCCTGGCTGAGCCTGCATGCAGTTTTTCCTTCGGGCAATGAAACAGACCCTCAGTTTTCCTTTTTGCTCCCAAATATTGAAACATTTGTCACCATTTTGCATCTTGGCCCCCTCCTCTTAGACTCCTCACCAGGATAGCAGAGAAGTTTGAGGCCAGATGTCCCCCACTTCCAAAATCAAATCGAAGCCCCTGTTTTTGATCATATTCCTACAAAGTGGAAATGCTCAGTGGCGGCGCCACCAGAAAAGGGGAGAAAGAAGGGTGAAAAAGAAAAAAAAGGAGAAAAAGAGGGAAAAGAAAAAAGAGAAAAAAGAGAAAGAAGGAGGAAACGAACGACAAAGGAAAAGAAGAAGAGAAGAGGAGGGGTAGGGTAGGCCTATATCTGATACATATAATTTATCTAGAGCGTGTAGGGGACCCTATTCCGGTGTTTGCGGCCTTAAGATACACTTTTATAATGTACAAATGAAGCAAGGAAAATTTTCGTTATAGTTCAAGAATGTTTCTGTGGACTCCACGCACATATTTTTGCGTAAAAACTTCCCCCGAATAGAAGGCAGTAAAGTATCCAAAAGAGGGCTTCAGGAGGTTTGTTGACAAAATAACCTTCTCTTAGACAACAAGACCGACTGTATGGTCAAGTGGTTAGAGCATCCGACTTGCAGCCGGAAGGTCGGGGGTTCGAATCCTGGCCGGGTCATACAAAAGACTTTAAACATGGAACCTACTGCCATTGTGCTTGGTGCTCAGCATAAGCAATGGAGTAGGGACAACAAGCCAGTGAGCCACAATTGGAAAAAGGGAGTGGTCGGCCCGACTTAAGCCATTTGGTTACAAACCCGTAAGAAGAAAGCAGTAAAATCTCACCTTACTGACTAACTAACCCTTAGACAACAAAGGCTTCTCTCCTCTTTCACCCAACCAACAACTAGAATTCACTAAATTATGAACATCTTCCAGCCATATGTGGTCACCTCCAAAAATATCCCAAAGACATCACCATTTTGCATCAAGGCAACCTTAAAGTAACAAAATTTGTCAAAGGGGAGGGGTGTCCCCCCCAAGACAGCCCTCTTTTACCCAACCAAAACTTAGAATTCACTAAATTATGAACATTTTTCAGCCATACATGATCAGTTCAAAAAATATCACAAAGACAGCACCATTTTGCGTCTAAGCATCATTAAATTACCAAAATTTCTCAAAGGGGGGACCCTCCCCTTGGACTCCTCCCCCAGGACAGCGATCACTCACCCCATGCTTTGCCCCCTATCAAAACACCCTTGTATCGCACCTGTTAGTGCTATGTGACGCCTCATCATTTGAGCCAGGCATCCTTTGGCTCCAGGTAAAACCCTTTTCGGTGGGATGGTAAACACGCCAGACATCAAGTTAATTATAGCCATTCATTAGGTTCAGGAGAGCATGTCGTGCTTTCCGCGGATTATTATCACTGCTTATCTAACTCTAGCCTAGGTTAAGAACCACATCCCAATCCCCAGCTATAATGCAAAGCAAGGTATTCAACTTTTCGATAATGCCTTTCACAGAATAATGAAAGAATGAAGGGAGTGCCGAAGGTCGGACCATATGAGGCAATTGATGTAAGAGTGTACAAACCTATGTCTAACTTAATGCAACAGGGGGACCAGCTTCCTGTATTATTATAACTAAATTTCCGTCATTATCACGTTCAACCTGATAGACGGTAAAATTTGTATTCATAAGTATAGCAGCCCCTCTTGAGTTGGAAGTGCCTGAAGAAATATAACAAACATGACCCCACTTATTATTAATAGAATTACTTATAGTTTGACACCAGTAGACATCTTGGAGACAAAAAATGTGCCTATTGGTATTTCTTAGCGGGTAATCAAACACATCTGATCGTTTCTGCATGTCCCCAAGACCCCGACAATTTAACGACGATATTTTAATATCACCTGTAGTCATAGTTGCCATTGAAAGCAGATAGAAACAAATTACCTTGAGATAAGGGTACCTCCATGTTGTTGATGCGAGAAAACCAAGAGAATATTTTTAACACAAAAAACACTGAGACACAAGCAAACACAACCATTAAGTAACACAGCTATGCAATGACGGAAAGAAAGAAAATGAAAGTAATCATCGATCTCCCTTCAGAGTGGAGACGGGTTCCGTGTAGCTCACAACATTAATGGTATTACTTCAACACCATCACGTTTTGAAAAATATTTAGCTTAGTCACTGAGCTTCTGACTGGTGCCACCCGTGTTCATAATTAGAAAGATGGAGGGGACTGGCCAGAGCACGTATGCATACTTAACCCCTTGTCTCTTCCTAACTTCAGGGATCTGTCTGCGTAGAGCTTTTCGGGATTCACGAACGGTGTGGGTAAATCGTCTGTAATAAAAATTTGTTTCCCTTTGAAGGTTTTTCCCTCAGTAAAGAAACTGACCTTACGATCTTATCTCTGTCACCAAAAAGAAGAAAATGAACATTTATGGGGCGTGGTTTTATTCGTTTTATTCTGTTTTGTACTGTTGGACATCCTGGACGTCTATGTGCTCTTTCAATTACAATATGTTCTACATCCATCCCCATCAATAATTTCAGAATATCGTTCTTGATAACATACTCACACGTATGCTCACTTTAACTCCCCTCAAGGATCATGCATAGAAAACAAGATTGTTACGTCTAGATCTGTTTTCAAGGTCTTCCAACTTAGCCTGTGATGACTTTTCTAAATTTTTCATCTTAACAAGTATGTCACCTGCTTCCTTTTTGTCCACCTTGCTTTTCATGTTTTCTTTCATCCTTGCAACTTCATTTATCAAAAAAAAAAAAATCCACCGAATGTGCCATGTCAGAAAAAGCCCCTCTCATCGATGAGACTACAGATAGTAGTTTATTCTTTCGTTCATCTCAGATAATGGATTGGAGCCTGGGGGACGGAGACTTTAATTTACCAAATTTTCAGATATTTCCCGTCTCCCCTCTCCTCCCCCTCCCCTCCCCATTCCCCCTTCCACCCCACGTTAATAGACGTAATGGGATATTTCGGCGTCCATGGGCTAGTTTTAACTGAAATATTTTTGCTGATACTGTAATTATAAACAAGCAGAGGGAGCAATTTTCATAACTTTGACATTTCGCTCCTCAGCATCTTCGGGGTGACTTTGACTGTTACGGTTGCTAGTCACCCGTCACCCGTCGCCCGGCCTGCATGTTGGACTGAACGTCTTTGTCAATAACATGGGTTAATTTATGCTCGGGGGTAGTGCCTCGAACTTCCATGATTTATACGTCATGGACCTGGCTACTCAGATAAAACGCTTGGGAAATTCAATCCAAGTGTTTCTTCTGACAACACTCACCGGGCGGACCCGGGAACTATAACCAGAGTATAATTCAACACTTTCGGAGGAAGAGGTGACCGGTCCGCCTTCCTTTCGAAACTGAGTGGACTCCTATACTCTCATCTGCTTAGAATAAATTGAAGATATATGAAATTAAAAAACATAAAAACCAGGCCCCAATATAAAAACTATGTTTCGTTAATAACCTACAGCCTCTGGGCCTTATTTCCCCTGTGCAAATTAAAATATTCGTTTCATTCTGTTTCGTATGAGACTTGTGAAATGCCACTGGAGCACGCCTTGATTTAAAGGCATATTCCAGTGGCTTATCACAGTTTTCCCATAATGCACTTTATCTTGAGGAAAATTGCTTTTCTTTGAAAATCATTATCTTGCAAACGCTACAAGCTATTGAGATGCAGTTTTCACCTTCTGAAAGAGAAAAATTCTCTGCATTTTCTGAAGTCATTGCATTTGAAAATGCAGTCACCCCAATCAGAATGAGTATGTCCCCTTCATCATAATTCATTAATGGCTTGTATGGATCATGGGACAATATTTTTGTTATTGAATTGTTAAACTCATGGGGATAAAACTCCTTTCTTTACCATTCGTTTGTAATAATTACGTTAAAACCATCCTCAGAGGTACTTGTGAGGCAAATAAGAGAAGATTTGCAAGACTTTGCTGATTTTTCAAAGCAGCTTTGAGGCGCGCGACTGCCTATTGCCTTTAAGCGTTTTGGAAAAAGTGAGGTAGTACGCTTGCCAGCATGCCCCAGTTATGATTATCACTGAGTTGTTAAAACAAGAGCTTCAACCAAGAAATTCGCAGGGAGAAATACAATACCTGTGACGTCAAGTACATCTCAGTCAAGGACGAAAACCCCTTATTTGTCTCTTTTGTCAGAAGTATAAAAATTTGTAGTAATTTACCTTAAAAATTTGTCCAAAATGATGCACCAAATTGCATCTAAGGACCCTCAAATATCCAAAAATTGTCAGTTTAGACCCCTCCTCCAGGACGTCGATCGGAAACAAGGTTCAGCCCCCCCCCCCAGTCTCGAACAGCTTCCTACGCTATGAAAATTTAGGTCCGGAGCGAAAGTTATTCCTCCCCTTAACCAAATTATTGAGGAAGGTATATGAGACCACATGCAGTAGGTGGGGCTTATAACCTAGTCCCTTGAACTGTTGAAGATAAACCAGCACTGTTCACTAGGCATTTAACCATTTCGGGGACTGCACACCATCCTGATAGTATTAGTGCTATAGGGGAGGATCTAAGTAGGATTCCCCATATATCTGTATATTATAGCTCCATGGTTTCCCGTTCCCCTTTTGAGAAGTTTGAGGACCTGCGTAGGGTTACTATAATTGTGAAAGATAAGAAGGCGGCTTTTTAAAGGATGATCTGGGGCAAGGGTGCAAAAATTTGGGTTTTGCTGCCGAGATGTTAGTAAGTCTTTTTATAACTTAAAAAAGTATGCCAAATTGTGGTTTTAGTGTGTGCCCATGCATCCAAAATCTTTTGAAGAAGCTGAAATGCATCAATCCAATGCCCACAACTTAATGACTACCACAGAGCTTCCAGGGACTTAGCCCGTTGACTCTCAACCTGTGGGCTGCCCTTGACCCCACCAGGGGCCCACCTTGGAACCCCTGTACCCATGCCGTTGGGGAGTGATTCGTGCTCCCGAACGGTACTGTTTGGTATTTTATCAAGAATTCTCATGACGTTGCCCTGAAGGAGATGTCCTTTCTGTAAAATGTCTGCGTTATGGCCATGCTGTACATAACATTTACTTTGGGTAACTTTTGTTGATAGAATTTTATGACGTGTTAAGAAAGCTTGCCAAAGGTGCAAGGTAGACACTACAACTTCCAGTTAAGAAAGGAGGTGTTCAAAGGATGTCTTCAGGCGCGGATCAAGATCTAGGGAGATTTTCCGGCTTCAAACCCCCTCCCCCTTTCCCCGTCTGCCCCCTCTCGTCTTGTTTCTTGAGACTGTTCGTAAGTTGCACAGCAACGTTTATGTATGCTAATTTTGATTGCTAGATGCCAGGGAATACTATTGAACAGTGTTTAATTTAAATTTTCCCGAGAACCCCACCCCCTCCCGCCCCATCGAGGGTTCCGGAGTACATGTGACTTACGTAGTGTCAAACTTTATCCTCACGGATTTAACCCCCTCCCCCTTTTCTTTGGTAAAATCTTGATCTGCTCCTGGTGTTAAAAAGAGATCACACCCATCACGGCCGAAATCTTGTTAGTCTTGCACGATCAGAATAAACTTAGAGCTAGACAATCTATTACTACCTGCATGCATGATCCTGAGTATATAGTCACCACTAAGAAGGCTATACGTAAACGCGTGCATTGAAGTGTCCAGTGCACACATTTTAGGAAATGAGGAAGGGAGGCTTGCATTAGTTGACCCGTTTTTTACATGTGAATCGTTTTAACAAACTATAGAAAAATTAAGTAAGATAACTACATATATTTACTTTAAGTATTTGTTAAAAAATAGGTTGCATGTGATTAAGAAAAAGCAAAAACTGTGCCCAATGTGCAGATGTATATAACTCACTTGTGAGGTAATCTTAGCCAACACAGTTTACATATGGTATTTAATAACTTATAATAAGTCAGGCCTTGAAGGCCAGTTGTTTTACGACGCTCAGCGACCACAAATGTGGGAGAAGCCTATATACAGCTTATGAATTACAACTTAACGTCGGGTAGCTAACCAACTCAACAATTTAGATCAAATTTGGTCTCTTTTGAATTTGAAAAGCCAGTTCAGATGGGAAAACCGTAGATTGCTCTTGGATGAAAAACACACTCTATACTTTGACCTGGATGAGGATCGAACTGCGAACCTCCTGGCTGCCAAGCTTCATCTCTTTGAATTAATAACGGAAAATGTGTTTATCATATCTACTGAAAATAAATTAATGTTAAAGATGATAATTTAGCCTTTGATGATATTCCGTTGAATGTGAAGATTATCATTGCTAAACTTTATCCACCAATTGTGTTGATCAACTGACCCTAAAATAGACAGCCTAGTTCATACCTCGGTTCAGCTTACTTAAATAACTGAATGGAACTTGAAAAAAAATGGGGCAAATTGTAATATACGTAAAAGTTAAAATTTATGTCATTGTACAACAGACTTGACTCGACATTTTGTTCAAAATTCATATTTTGTTCAAAATTCACTTTTAACAAGAGGGCCTATTTTCTATCTGTGCCTGTAAAACAGTCTCTCAGAAGGGTGACGGTGGCACAATAAGTTAGGAAAATTTGTACGCTTTCACATGGGAGTATTACGACTCTCCTTGCAAAAAGTATCGTTTTTTCTTGGAGGGAGCATTATTATATATTTTTTCAACTTCCCTCCACGTTGATATTAGGGATGGGTTTAACTTACCTGCCTGCTAGAAAGCCCCACCCCCTTTACATAATACATCTACATGTATGTATGATAGTATTTGTATTTTTAATTATGCATGGGCCAAGCGCCTCTGGCATAAACATTTCAAACTTCTCCACATATGGCACTGTTTCGAGGTGCTGACCAGTTCCAAGGGAGACTCAGAACTATGGAACGCGAAAAGGGCACGTATATTTTGTTGTCTTAACTTATCTCGTTGTCAAAATTTACTTTGTCTAAACTCAAGTTATCTAAATCTATTTTGTTGTCTAAACTGATGTTGTTATCTAAATTTATTTTGTTGTCTAAACTGATGTTGTTATCTAAATTTATTTTGTTGTCTAAACTGATGTTGTTGTCTAAACTCACGTTGTCTAAATTTATTTTGTTGTCTAAATTCACGTTGTTATCTAAATTTATTTTGCTGTCTAAACTCACGTTGTCTGCATTGATGTTGTTGTCTAAACTCACGTTGTCGTTGTCTAGTCTTACGTTGCCTAAACTGATGTTGTTATCTAAACTTAGGTTGGTGTCTAAAACTCACGTTGTCTAAACTTAGGTTGTTGCCTTGAAGTAGGGCCACTGTTGAACAATACTTGAGATAAAGTAATTTATGAAACTAGTGTCCGTGTGTAGCTTATTTAAAGGTCTGTGGACATGGAATAAATTCAGTTGTTCTTCTCAACAAAGCTAGATCAAGAACCCCTGATCAAAAATCTATCGGAATTATTTGAATATCTTTTACCGTTCTAAAGTTGTTTCTCTTCAAAGTTTGACCATTTGTGGGAACTGTTCATTAGCTATGCAAAAATATGATGTGGAGTGTTTCACAGTGTCTGTATTTCTTTTGTTATTCCTTTGTAAATTGTCTGTTAATTACTTAACAGCTAGTTTCTAATTTGGTGTTTAATGTGGATATTTTCAAAGAACTTAATAGATACTTCCAAAATTAACCCATAAAATTACAGCTGTCCTTGGAAAGATGGCTAAGCTAACAAAGCTCACAAATTTGCATAAGTAGTTCACGTTTATTCATGATGTAGGTGAAAAACAGAAATTGTCTTGTAAAATGGTCAATATTTGATGGATTTTAATGGGAATTGCGGCTATTTTTATAATTTTTAATACTTTATACACCAAACAGGCACGCATCACATTTACGTGTCTATAGACCTTTAAACGATTCGTATGCACGATACTAACCACACATGAAGTGGTGACCAACCACACACGTACACTGAGACTCGATATGGGAATAGCCTGCATGATGCCATATAACAAGTTACTACATACATAAAACATGAATTAACCTTACTCCTGCCAGTGTTGTTTATTCAAGGGAAACCCAGCACACTCACTAGCTATATAAAACGCTAACTTAGGTATCGAAACTGGTAAGATGGAGAATATGAGCAGGTCTTTTTATGAAAATTAAAAGCCACCTGGTCATGTATTTCCAAAGCAAACCAGGCTCTTCATCCTGGAGACCATGGTTAAAAATCTCTCTGAGTATTATCCTTTCCCCAGGTTTGCTACCCCATTTTTCGTCACCCAAGCTGTCTCCAGATCCAAGTCCAACAAAATCAATGAAATTTACCTAGGGAAAATGGACATGTTAGTGTGTTAACTTATCCAGGCCAGCTAGACAAGGCCCGAGGGGGGGGGTGGGCCAAATGACTTCGAGAGGGGCAGAAAATTTTTTCAGGGGAGATATGTATTAAGCCAATAGCAACTTGAATATTCCATGGAAGTACCGAGGTAGTACTTCCATGAATATTCTAAGGAGGTGTCATCCGTGTTGCCCTTCATAGCCCCAACGTATAAAACAATCAATTATATCTCTCAAGTACCCTCTCCTTCATTACATGATCAATTCAGTATAGCAAGATGCCACGTGACTTAGCATAACCATGATAACTAGTATGTAAATATATTTTAACTTTATGTGACTAGCACTGACTGCAGCGTCTGCCCCCCCCCCCGCAAGAGTAAGCGTTCCCTATCACAGGCTTGCATGACTGCCAAATGGACTTTCGGGTTGTGCAACCATTTGCAGGGGTGGGTCTGTGTCGGTATGGCCGCCAACAAGGGTTTATAAGGCATAACCCAATTAAGGGTAAAAAGGGGTCCGTTGCCCTGGTAGCTTCCATTTTGTGTCACTAAGGAATGCATAGATCTCACATAACGAGATTGTACAAGATATTTAGCGAAATCGGCAGTGTTGCAGTGTTCCAGAAGTGGAAAGCGTCATGACTTCCCTTTGCCTTCCTTTTTACAATGCTCAGTAGGGATGGTATGGGGGAGGAGATCAGGATGGAAATGAAACGGTACAGTGCCCGCAACCCCTTAGTTCTCCACTTTATTTTCGGCCCAGTGAATGTACTCCCCAGCGAATCAGACCGCGTGTTTGGTCTAGTGGTAGAGCATCCGCCTCTCACGCGGGAGGCCCGGGTTCGATTCCCAGGTCTAGTCATACCAAAGACTTTAAAAATGGAACCTTCTGCCGTTGTGCGTGGTGCTATGCATAAGCAATGGAGTAAGGGAAAACAAGCCAGTGAGCCACAACTGGAAAAAAGGCCGCCGTGACAGGCTCGACTTCAACCAATTGGTTGGAAACTGGGCCGTTAAACCTCGTCTAACACCAGCGAATCAGCAGTTTACAATCTCACCTGTTAATGCTCTTGTCACAACCTTTGACAAGCAGCCCCGTAGACAAAGCACTGGAGGAGGGCCAAAAAACTTTAAGGGGGGATATTTTTCAGGGGGAGAAACATACTAAAATGCTTTTAAGCAATGGTAATTTTTGATATCCTGGGGGGTGGAATTTTCCAAGGGGGCTTCTCCTCCCTGGCCCCCTGGTCCCTGGCTACGGACCTGATGACTAGACTTTTAAGGACGGATAAGCGGAAGAGGGAGGGGGATTCCCCACTTTCTAAAAATTTCCTAAGTTCTTCCATTTTTTTTTGAAGTTTAAACTCTCTTTATCTTTCTTTGTGAGTAGCACGAACTGACAATAAGGTTACAACTTGGTCAAGGCAATTCTGTTACATATGCGATTGTTTGGGGACGTTTCATCATTACTCTGCTTCTCGCTGCAACCATAACTAACACAGAATAGTAATACTACTGTTACAAAGCGTTGTATGCAACACCTAGGCCTATACCTTCACGCAATTCTTCCTTCCTACCCACAAAATTGAGTCTCGGCATCGCTTTGATCTATACCAGTCACTGACCCGAGTTACTTCATTACATCAACGGTCAGATTGTGATTTAAGTGATCTGTCTAATGTTCATCCAGTTGCCGTAACAACTAACAAAGTAGGTAAACAGTTCGGGAGATAACCGTTTTCGGAGGAAAGTGAATTTTCACCCGATCGGGGGAAATTTTTGCCATGTGTGGCGCCATTTTCAAATTTTTCCCATAATGCATTGCAATCCTACCGCGCAAATACAACGGAGATGAACGTTTAGATCAACCTAGAAATTTTCGTCGATTAAAGGAAAAACAGATACTGGCATATTTAGAATCTTTGAAGCCAAGAGAACAAAAAAGCCGAGTGATGTTTGGTAGTTCACCGTGCAGGTTTTGAGAAAATAAGCAATTTTGTCCTAAGCTTAATTTATAGACTCGACACAACCACAAGTTGTGTGCACCGTTCACCACACGAGGTTTTGCAAGTGTATCATGCCATCACTTGTGTTTGTTAATACGCTCTGGAAGGTTCCTTGCGTTTCGCTTTATGGGCGTGAACTGTTATCTCTTTCTTGATTACACGCTGCACATGATTTAAACAGATCGACGGCTGCGAAGAGGTAGACACTACGTGCTCATAAATATTCATGTTTTGAACCAGGCAAATTTTTCCCCCGTTCGAGTGAATTCTCATTTTCCCCCGAAAGCGGTTATCTCCAGAACTGGTAAAGTTTTCATTCTAGTATTAATTTTCGGGAAAACAAAGCATCTCGCTTGGAACCCATTAAAAACAACCATACGGTGGCCCCTGAACCGCCCTCTCCTTTCTTGAGGGCGTCGGTGTCAAGGATCGTTTGGCTATTTCAACGTGAAACATGTAGGCGTCTGACCACCCCATCCCTACATTAAACTGTTCATTAACGGTTCAACCCCCCCCCCCCCACTGACACTGAAGGTTACAAATGTGCATGTATAGTCTTTAATTATTGTCACTTAACAAACTGGAGCCTACATTTTGACTAAGGCACAAATGAAAATATTTTTACTGTAGGATGTAATTAAAAGGGATCAAAAGAATGTTTCAAAGTACTTTTTAGGCCTATATTTGTATTCCGTTGTTCCGTCGGGCTCAGCCAAAGAAAATATGCCATAGCCCGAAAAGCCCACTGGAGTTGACAGAAATGTTTTCATGGGAGGGCAACGAACAGAAGAAACTCTGCAATGTCATACGGGGCTTTATATGCAGAAGTGGAATATTTCTTCACCCTTTAGATATCCAGTGGGGACTCTGAGGTAGCCACCCTTATTAATCCATTTAGCCTAGATGATATATATATATATATATTTATATATATACATATATACAAAGATGAAAAAGGGAAGCCACCAACACTCGAAATATTGAAATAATCCATAAAAGTTTAATAAAACTTGAAACGAAAAACTGGATAAAATCTTCAAAGCAACTTGATACTTGATGGTAAAACTGGTATAACGTAAAAAGGTTAAAAGATAAAAGATGTACAACGTTTCGAAAAGCTATACTCTTCTTGATCACGTACTGGAGCAAACTGATGCTTAAAATCGGACAAGAACGGCTAACAAAAGAGAAAGCTGGGGAAAGCCTACATGCTACTCGTCGCGTCTTTTACATTCATGCCTACTGGTGCAAAAGTATCAAGCCGATAAAAATCCATTTTAACTCCACTTCTTCCCGAATAGTCTTACTATGTTGTTGACCTTTTTCTATCCCTATAAGCTCGAAATTGCTACAGCGTTGAAAATGTTGGCCCAATAGTGTGTTCGCTTTTCGAAATTCTTGCCCATGACCACGGTGTCTGATTCTAAGAGCCACTCCCTGTCTCTCCCACGTATTGCTTTTTACAGCCCAAGCAGTTAACTAAATACACCACGCCTTGAGTACAGCAAGTGATGGAATGGAATATATTAAACTTTTGACCTGTAGATAAACTACGAACCCATTTGGTTTCTTTCA
>WURT03008236.1:0-16567 GCA_009936505.3 Holothuria glaberrima
AATCTTTATTAACATGTTAACGCCCGCTCATAAAGTTCTGCGGAACTAGGAGGGGCCCAGGCTAAAAGAAGAAGAAGGCGAATAGTGAGGGAAGTAAATCTGAAATCTAAAATTTTCTCATAAACGTTTGTGGGAAATTTTGGAAAATCCACTACATCTTGCGCCAAATGTGATCATGGTCTAAGTGTTATAGGATTACTTGGCTAAACAAGCACTCTCCTTACAAAATGCTATGCAAGAAAACAATTTAAATTTTCAAGGTCATATAAACATTTTAATTTCAATAGAAAAAAAAAGCAGTATAATGTGAGTTCTGCAAAAAAGTTGGCAAGAAAACTTTTAAAGACGACGGGTAAAAAACACTCATTTAGCAGTTTGTCTTGGTTAGTTCGGGATTGTTGCAAATCTGTTCTTTCATGAACAAACATTTATTGCTGTATATTTTACCGTCTGATCCACACTGAGGGTCATACAAGGCAAAGCAAGGACCATCGCAGTAAAAGTCTGTTGAAAAAAAGAAACAAATGGTAGGACATACGTCACAATAAATTGGAGTGATTTTAGTTTGCTAGTAATGATTGGTTTACTTTCTTATGTCGATGAATTCTAGTTTCACAAAATGTTACCCCAAACCATTTAGGAAATTAGAACATCACCTCACTGACCTAAGAGTTTTAACACTTTTGCTTTTCCTTTTGCCATGCTTGTCCTGGTTTCCTGGGAGGGAAAGCTCCACCCCAAGAATCGTCCTTGCCTACTTCCTCCAATAATTCCGGTGACCAAAGGTAAGCGTCGTTTGCCCTCCTCCCTCCAAGAACCATGGTACCCCCCTTCTCCTACCTCGCGGAGCCGACTCTGTTTGCTCAGTCCCCCTTCAAGACTTCCCAAACATATGAATGAACAACGAATATGCCCTACAGCCTGCGACGTAGGCAACCCTCCCCTATCCTCCGAAAATACGGTTTGACCACAACACTGCAAGGAACTTTTCAACTTAAAGGGAAAATACAGTCATCCCAATCAGAGTAAGTATGCCCCGTCACCCTAGTTTATGAATGGCCTATTTTGATCAAGTGACAATATTTTTGTTAGGGAGTTGTGCAATTCAATGAGAATTTTTCCGTGCTTTACCTATTATTTGTAATAGTTATGTTCAAAATGTCTTCAGAGGTGCTTGTAATGCAATAAGAGGAGATTTGCACGAGCTTGCTGCTTTTTCAAAGCAAATTTTGGGGCGACTACCTGCTTCCTTTAAAGGGAACAAGGAGTAAGGAGTCACCGCATATTATCTTGAAACATTAACATATCTCTGTAGATTTCTCCTCAGAAAATTTTCCATTAAGTTTCAGTTACAAATTCAAAATATTGTCACATAATTTGAAAGAACCACTCATGAATAAGGATACCAGTGCTGAGGGTATAACTGTTTGAGGTAACAATACTTTTCCTTTTGAGTGACTTGAATTTAGGAAAAACTAGCAATTTTATTCAATTCTTATACGCAACCCTCGGTACGTATTTCTTTCAAAATTAACACTGCATTCAACCATGGATTTTTAAATTTGGCGGAAGAAAATTGACTAACGTAGATGGCGACGGTGGGGGCAGGAGGGGAAGGGCCTCCCGTCGGGAAAGGCTTCCAATTTCGTCGGGGCCCCTTGATAGTACGACAAGCATGTATTTCCCGACGGCAACAGCTGCCCTGACGGGTTTTCATAATTTTGCTTCAAGGAAGGCAGATTCTTCAACAAAAATCCTACCAGTGGATCATTAAAAGCTACAATTTCTTAACATATACACTAGAATTTTCAAATTTTCCTCAACAAACCCTAAAATTTTTTTCAAATTTTGTCCAATAGAAGGCCTAAAATTTCGTCGTCTGCAGGCCGAGAAAATTTTATTTTCATGATCATTCAAGGGAGCTGCCACGGATCACTCGAGCAACCCTTCCACTTTGTCACGTCGAGGAGCTTAGCTCTCCTACCCGGCATCAAAACCTGGATCCAACCCTGTAATTACGAGATGCAAACTTACCGATGCGTTCACATTCCCCTCGTCCCTTTAATTTCAGGGTTGGGTCTTGACATTTAGCGTTCATAAAATAGCACATGTTGGTGTAAGTCACTTCGTTTGACCCACACACTGGATCGTAAACCTGGATGCAAAAGTTTTCACAGTTCTCTGCTTGTCTCTTTTCTTGAGAAGTAAAGAAAACAGGCAAATGAATTGGTAAGCAGAATAAGTACATGACCTTTGCTTAAATTTGACCAGGATACTATGGTCACAGTTAAGTCAACCATTTCCTATTTGTTAATTGAAGTATCCACAGAAAATGTCACTATTTAACCAGTATTTGAAATCAGGTGTTCATATAACTAAGAAGGTGTTAGGTTTGACCTGGTTTTTGTCCAAGGACAGGGAACGGTTGGCTAATGTGTGACCACGATCTTGGTTAAATTTAACCAGGAGTGTTTAGAATACATACACATCCGAGTTGATACCATGTTCAAAGCAAATTTTTTCAATTCTAATTTTCAAGGAGAAAAATTCCTCAGTAATTATTTCTGCATATAATTTTCTCGAGGAAGAGGGGAAAAATTTCCCTTCAACGCTAGAGCAGGTGTTTGTCATGGTTCCCATTATAGACTTGTTACAAAAAGTTTTTTTGAGAAAGGATGATTTGGCTTTTGGGTGGCGCAACTTGTCTCATGTGAGAGTAGTAAAATGAAGAAAGCACTTATGAGAACACTTTCCCATTAGAACTTTTTCAATTGTTTGCTTTCTATAGTGATTTTTTTTATAATGAACAAGTGGGAGTCAGGAATGGGGACTAGGCATCAAAGAGAACACCAAAGAATCAGATACTAAACTTGTTCCAAGTTCGTGTACCTCTAGCTTGGAATGGATGAAGTTTCCTCAGTTACGAGTCGAGAGCTTACCGATGCGATCACATTGACCACGTCCCACTGATTTCAGGGATGGATCCTGACATTGAGCTTTCAAAAATTCACACGGGTTGCTGTATGTCACTTGATCTGATCCACAGACTGGATTGTATTCCCTCGTGCACATTTCGGGACATCTCTTCACTGATCTTTTTCCTTGAGAAGAATGAAAATTTTGAAACACAATGTTAAGGTTTAAAACAACATCAAGCTCAGGGATAAAGCAAAGAGGGAGGGCGTCTTTCAATTACAGTAAGAAGATACTTAAATTCATGCACGAGCCATGAAAATTGAAGTCATTCGACACACATGTGACGTCACATCCGGTTCACCTGTATTGCAGATAGACGTTAGTATAACACAGACCTAAATTAATTAGGTTCTAAAATCTTATACACTTTCACATCTTCCAATGTTATGCACTCAATACCACTAGCACAGCACCCATGATAAAAATGATAAACCTACGTTAGGGACATTGAAGGTTGACGAACTGCAATTTAATTCCCTTTAGGATATAGGGATATCGAATTTTCTTTGCTGGAGCAGGATCTAAGGAGAACATTAATTATTTACTAACTTTCTAAAAAAACAAAAACACTGGCAGGCTGTAGGTTGTCAGGATAATCCTATAATCCTGAGCCGTGATTTAGTCTTTTTACTTACTCTGGACGACAAGGGGTACCGTAAAAGGCTTATTCAAGGAAGCCCCTTACAGCGGGATTACCCCGACCAGGGAGCTGCTACGGACCTTGCCCAGAATGGGCTTCACAGTGATGTCATTGTGCCTATAGTGTTTCGTTCAATTTACGTTCAGTCGGTTAAAAATGCTTAACTCAAATTTGATGGGTTAAAATATTCTTCAACTCCAACAGGAAATCGTACACCGTCACACAATCTTTTGTCTAAGTACAATAATTCAGAAAATTAGAATGCTATACACAAGGGGTACCGCAAAAGACTTATTCTAGGAAGCCCCTCACAGCAGGATTACCCCGACCAGGGAGCTGCTACGGACCTTGCCCAGAATGGGCTTCACAGTGATGTCATTGTGCCTATAGTGTTTCGTTCAATTTACGTTCAGTCGGTTAAAAATGCTTAACTCAAATTTGATGGGTTAAAATATTCTTCAACTCCAACAGGAAATCGTACACCGTCACACAATCTTTTGTCTAAGTACAATAATTCAGAAAATTAGAATGCTATACAACACGTTCCGTAAAACAAAAAATCTAATGACCTAAAAAGAATTGAATATTTCTCAGCCGCACAAAGTTTACTCCTATGTGGCAAGGCTGAATTTGCTCATGTGATAAATCAACAAATCATGTTTCTCAAATAACTGTATACGCTTCCTGACGCTTTGTTTATGTGATACTAGTGTTTACATATTGCTATCAAAGGCCGTGTGCGAAAGGTATTATTCATAATAGTCGTTAATTATGTTGATGTGCTGATAAAATGCTTTATAGTTATGTCCTATATTTATAGTCTAAATACCTTTCCTTCAAACCCTGAAAGATGGCACCGCATTGTTTCAACTCTCTTTGAGCCTTAGGAAACACCCATATTTGTCAGTTTTTAACAACATAAGCAGCGATGGCGCCAGGCCTGGGGAAGAGGGGCCATTGGTCCCTTCTCCGTGGGCGAAGGCTGACCCCACGTAGGGTAGATTTTCCAGTTTCGTTGGGAAGCCTTTCTGGGTATAGTAAAGAATGTGATCTCCGATGAGGAGTCACCTGGCAGTTTATTTGTGTTGCTCTCAGGGATCGAGCGGATTTTTCCACAAAAGTCTAAAATTTCAAATTTTCTTTAATAAATACACCCGTTTCCAAATTTTCTTCATTAAACTAAATGAAAATCTCATATTTTAAGATTTCTTTCCATAGACGCAGGGAAGCTGTTGTCGACGGGGGGGGGGGGTGTTTGGGGGAGAGGGCTGAACATTGTTTCGGACCGCCGCCCTGGGTGAGGAGTTTAAGGGGAGGAAATGTAAAAATTTTGAATATTTGAAGGTCCTTAGATGCAATTTGGTGCAATCTTTAAACACATTTGAAGGGAGGTTATTGCATTTTTTGACATTTTTTACAAAGAGAGCAAATAAGGGGTTTTCTCTGTTGAATTGAAGAGGGAGGGCGGAAGAATACTTCCTCACCACCACATTTAAAGCCCCCAACCCCAGCTCTCGCTTCCTACGCCCGGTTTCTTTCAACAAATATCCCAAGTTTTCATTTGGTTTTTTTTTTTCAGAAAGGCGAAAATTTTTGAAGCGTGGAGTATATATGCCAAAACCCAAATTGCACTGCTTCATGATGGGGTGGACACATGCACCTAAACCAGAAGAGTAAAGCTCTTGATAATGCTTCTTAAGCCGAGGGGCTTCTACCTCGGAGGCAATGAGCTTTCTGGTAACAATGGGGTCGAGCTGCTCCAACAACCACCCCAGGCCCATAAATAAAGAGTTAAGGTCAGGCTCACGCACTTAAATTTTCTTAGAAAAATTCAAAATGTTGTACAGGTAAGGCTAAGCATTTAAACCATATTTATTTTTAGAGATGTTGTTAATGTAACCGTCATTTAGAAAGCATCCCACCCCAGGCATCCAGGAAGGCATTCACATGTTATTAGTTCTACCCTGAGTTTCATTAAATGGAAGGGCTACCTTCCCCGTTAGACATGGGAATTACGGATAAGATATTGTGGGGTGGTGTTATAGTCCTGCTACCAACAAAGTGTCAGCCTGTCGGTATAGTCATGTACACTTGAAAATTTTCATTGAACGTAAATTTACATCAAATGTTGCAAAACAGTGCCAGCCGTACCAGATTGCAATTCTGCACCCTTCATTTTGGTTTGGGTTTCAGAGTGAAGGTGTCCCCCTGGGACCTATCCATCCCAAATAGCCCCGTTCGTAAAAGCACTTCACTTGGGAGGGGGTGTATGGGAATGAACCAATTGGGATATAGGGCAATTTGTATAATCGACGACTAAAAGGTCTGGAAACACGGCTCACTGGTCAAGTTTCTTACGCCATGCCACAAAATGCTTTAATGAGATAGGTTTAACTTTTAATAGGTTTTACTTTTAATTACATGTTAAAATCAATAAAGTATACGTTAAGTCCTGTTTTCCCTTACAGAGTGATTTTAATAAATGACATTTTTACAATTTCCTTTTCTACTTGCAGTGTGAATTCCTAAAGCTTGAGTCCTTTAGGTAAAGTTGGTTAACATGCATCTTACAAGGTCTAGATTAATTGGTGCCATTTTCGTGATAAAGAGGCATCTTTGCGCCCCCCCCCCCCCAATTATAGTGGTATGCTTCGCGCCAATTTTAGCTGGCGCTCCGTACAAACAGTGCTATGGACTAAGCCCATAAACTGGAGATTTCAATCAGAATATACGGTCCTTCAGACTTATCATATACATATGGCCTGCATAGTCGGCCGCAGACTTTTCCTGTAAACCATGTTTCTTAGGCTAAACAGTACTAGGCAGATGGATAGGCGGTCTGACATTTTTTCAATGGAAGAAATGGGCATAAGTCTCAGTTTTTCCAGCAATTATTGGCCTACGTAATATGGGTGGAGTCATTACTCACCGGTACCACCACAAGGGACTTCCTTTAACGTGGAATCACCAGACAAGCACTTTTGTCTTTCTAGTTCACACGAATTTGAGTAAGTCTCTCCGTCAGATCCACAAACAGGGTCGTAGAGGAAGAAACAGATGGTGGGACAACCTGTAGTGAAAAAATATAAAATAACGACAAAATTCCAACAATTCGTAATTTCGACTGCGCATGCCCACATCCTGAGATCGGGAGATAATGATACGTCAGTCCGTAAAGCGCATACTAAAAATAAAAATGATTACAGTTTTGAAAATATTCAAGTTAGCACATGTAGGCCCTAGATCGAACGAAAGTATACAAAAAATTCAACTTAAAGCGCAATTCTTGTCAACCCAGACAGTTTCAATTTTCCCAGCTAAGCAGCGTACAGCTCCTCCCATATGTGTAAAGCTCCCCTTGTGCAGACACAAACCGATTTTATTGCCTCTGGCCATGCACTGGTGAGCATACAATTCTATAATGTATAATCCAACAACTCTCTCTGCAGTGTGTGGTATGTGAGCTACTCTGCATCTTTTGAATTTTCAAACTTTGATGTCAATCAAAGAGTAGTGACCAACTAAGAATTTTGATACCCTAGTCTTCGGGGTGAGGAGTCTGTATCTTTAAGTTCCTTCCAATGGATTTGTGTCTTGAACATGTACACAGTACACCGTCTTTTGGTTCAAAAGTTGTACGCAATGTCTCAGTTTATGCCTGTTTCCCATACATTCTCTGTATACTGACCGGGGTTTGTCTTTCTTCCATGTATACCATCGCGTGAATTCCTAACACATTCGAAATTGCAAAAAGGCTTACTCACGCATCCGCCTTATTCGCAAATTACTTTTACGTGCTTGGAAAGGACACGGACGAAACAACTGAAAATTCGATCATTGAAACCAAACTGGACCAGGCACACAACGCAAACCTTTTTACACATCACACAGTAATTAAAAACATAGGCCTATTTGCAAGATACAATATATCCCCAGGAGATTTGAAAAAAAGGGGAACTCGGTATTATTAAAATCCTAATTAATATAGTCAAACCATGAACATATCCTGCATATACCGTACACGTATCGTGTATCGTGCATATCGTACGTATGCCTATACCGTTCACTTATCTTTAAAGGGAAATATTGCGTTTAAAATGAACCTACATGGCATACACAGAAAATACCTTTAATAACTACTAAGCCATTCAGTCTCAATAATGAACACCAGCTATAGCTTTGTCTCTTCAAAATATTTTGCATTACAACAGTTATGGATGTTGCATCATTTGAATTTTTGAAAGTTTGGGTGAACAAATTATTTTTATGCAACAAATCCCTGAAGTTCTTCCTGTGAGAGACTTATTTCTTGAAAAGAAAGCTACCGTACTGCCTTATTTTGAATTGTCTATCATTCTGTATCTATACATATTGGTTTAAAAAATATAAAAAGTTTCTGTAAAACAAACGCAATATTTCCCTTTAAAAGAAGAAAAAAAACCTACTTCTCCTGTTCCGGGGTAATGCATCACAGGCAATGATGGCCGTAGCAACGATAAGTATCAAAATCCTCATCTTATTTCTCAGGTCCTAGTCTTCTCTCGTGAATGAAACTCTAACTTTTCTCTTTCGTCCTGTAGCTGTGCAATACGCTTTTCTCGACTGGATCAACTTCAGACTGTGAAATGTTTTCAGCTTTGTCATCATTTATATAAGATTTCTTTTGTTCATGATTTATCATGACCTCTGTTATGTGGGAATTTAAATCTTAACATCCAGTATTGTTTAGGCATAACATACCCCCACAGATAAGAGCTGAAGATTAAACTTTAAGTAAACATTACGTTATCTTGTTTAATTTGTTCTACCGGTTGACTCTAAGGTTGGCGGTAGTTCAGATAGTGTAGCAACTTTCAAAGTAAAGGGTCGGGTCTTTCGGTCAAACATTTCAGGAGTCAATCGGTGTACAGGGTTATTTTAAATTGTAAAATATTAAACAGTTGGTATTGTTAAGTATGGTTTTGTATGGCAAAATGAAAAAAAAAAGAAAAAGAAAAAAAAGAACTCCTCTCCGCAAGGATCTTCCTGAACAGAATGTTGTTCAAATTTTGTAGTTATATAGCGTAAACAAAAATATTCTTCTATAGGCTTTAAGTCGTGCAAGTGAGTTTCAATGAAGCAAATACCTCTTCCTGCATATTCTATCCTTTCAAATCTACTATAAGGGAATTATAGGCCTTCATCTTATTTCTGTCAGCCTATGTAGCCTATCTTTATGGTTTGTCAGTATAATTATTCTTTTGCATGATAAAATTTGAAACGGATAAATCTTTCAGATTGGTTCCCCTAGAACGCCCCCAGCTCAGGCAATTTCCACCAGAACTATTCCTCGGTCAAGCCCAGGGACGATTGCTATTGGACAACTCTTCTCCGGGACAATTCTAACCCGAACAATCCCAAATTGTCTGCATGGTAGGGGAAAATTTTTACGGTGATGGATAATTGTCATGACAGGGGCTGAATAGTCCGGGCAGTGGTTATCCCAGGAAATTTATCCAGGCAAAGTTGTGTTGTCCAGGCCAAATCGTCTGGGTGGGAATCTTCCGGCCGGGGGAGGGGTATTCCTCCGCAGGGGGAAGGGCATTTCCAGTCTCGTTCAAGTATCTTTCATGGTGTTTCATAACATGGAGATTTATACTAAGCAGTTGTCTTACATGAATTTAACACTTCGGTAATTAAGGAAGTAACATGATTACAAAAAAATGTATTAAAATATGAAGGGGGAAAATATGAAGGGGAATGGAGAACCGTGGGTGGGGAGGAGGTATGAGTGGGGATGAGGATGTATTCTAATTCAAACTGGGGTCAAGATGACTGCATTTGCCCTTTGAAGTATGATGATAGTATGGAAACACAGGCGCCAAACATTTACGTGAAGTCTGGGGTAAAATGTTATTGTACCTTAAAAGGACAAAATTGACCAAATTGTATTAAAGTTAACAAAACGTACATCATCTTCAAATTCTCATAAAAAAGAAAATTTAATAATTGACCAGACAAAGTCCCAACCCGAGTAGTTGACTGTTGTCAAAACCCGAGATAACATCCCATTGTAGTTATAGGAGTGCCAGAGTTCAAAACGAGAATTCTGGGCGGACCTAAAAGGAAGAGGGGAATTGTTGGGCGCCAGACACGTTCTTCACTGCAAGAATAAACAAGACCAAAACGTTGCCACTCAAGATACGGTTTACTGTAAGCAAAGCAAAAAAAAAAAAAAAAAAAAAAAAAACATTTATCAGTAAATCATCTGCGTATTCAACATAAGACACCGATATTCACATATCACGAAAACCTGCAAATTAAATTTATTGTTGTAAAATAACAATTCACCGACTGTGTCAGAACCAACCAGCGCCACATTCTGGATTGAAACAAGAGGTGTTCGGTTAGCACACACTATCGAGATTTTTAGGACATCTTTGTAGCTGATTATTCAAACGAGTCGCATTACATGTTAATTTGACTTAATCTATTACTTTAAAGTGTACGTAAAATTTCACATTTCAAAATTTTACAAAGCTTGAAAAACGAATCCAACACACAACTTCATTTCTTCATAGGATATTCCTGATCTGAGATATATAATGTGGTAGCTTTTTCACTCAGTTCGAAATTGCACATTCTATGCGCAATAATTTGTGATGTCATTCCTGTCCTTCTAAACTTATCACCTTGTTTTCTTTATTTTTTCGAAAGCCTCTTTAACTTGTGCCAAAATGTGATCACTATCTTACGGTTACAGGGTGACTTGGCCAGATACAAGCCCTCTGTATACAACATACAACTCGAGAAAACAGGTAATTTATCAAGGTCATTTAACATTTCAATTTCAAAAGAAAACAAATGCAGGTACACGAAGAGTTGTACAAGAAGGAGATAACAAATTATTGCATAACAGGGGTGGCGTCAGGGGGTGGGCATGGTCTCCCGTCGGGGAATTTTCATATTTTCGTCGGGGAGTCTTAGTCGATACGATAAAGTATGCAGTCCCCGACGTTGACTAGTTGGCCCGACGATTTACCTTATTTTTGCTCTCAAGAGGACAATTTCTCTAATAACTCCTCAAAATTTTCGGAGCGCTACGCGCGCTGTAGATTTTGTTTATTCAACAGCTCCATTTTACATAGCTAGTAGCACAATTAGTCTTGTCCGTCTTACCAAGTAAAATGTAGGCGGAGTACACAGTTTATGAAGAGGTCGTAAATTTTGTCTCATATCTCAAAAGCCTAGTTGCTGTTCCCCCGTGTGTGTCATGAGGTACGGTCAGTTGGTCACGGAGCATAGTTTGGCTATCTCATCGTGTAATCCAGATAGTTTTGATACAATGTATGTTATCACCGATAAGTCTACAACCTCCTACAGTTTTTTTTTCTTTTTGTTCTTAATGACTACGTATGTCTTTTTGTGTAAGTCTGATAAACATTTTCGCGCGCTTCGTGCGCTTTGTAATCTTACAGATTAGATTCCGTGGAAAACATTAAATCAGCTGGGAATTTTGTTCCTTTAGTATATACAAATTTTATGAAATATATGCCCCGCAATGGCATGGTAAAGTACACATGTTTTCTTCAAATCCCCCTTATGCAACCCCTTCGACCGCATCGGTGCTGTTGGGTCTGCCGGGGCTTCGGGTCGCTGCCCCCCCCCCCCGTCGGGCAAATCCTGGCGTCACCCCTGTTGCATAATCGACTGTTTCCAATTAAGTGAATAAATTACAGCATTATAAAGCTAGAGTAATAAGCTTTGAAAATGGGAGTTGGAAGACTGAGATTCATTTTCCAACGTCTAAATTTATATATTCTTGTAATTCTAGACTTAAGGTACACTTTAAAGTAACACACCGTAATAGTACTAGTAGTGAAAGTTTCACTCTTCCAGGAATTCGGGAATTTCGCCGTTTTCAGTGTAGCTGTAGGGAAAATAAGGTAACTTGTTGGAGTTTCGAGACATTTTCAGGAGTTTAAAGGAGGGATTCCCTTTAGCCAATTTAGAAAAACAAAACCTCTTCTCCCAGTTCAAGTTTATTTTCACGATACTCTAGATCTCTGCTTTACTTTTGTGTGCTCATCGGGAGAAAACCGGTGGCAATTACATAGAATGTATGCAGGAAGAGGGCTTAAAAATTTTAGGAAATGAAAATTTAATCTCACAAAATTCCTGACTCTTCTTCAAATTTTTTTAAATTGTTGTGGAAACAATGTCCATTGGTATTGGTACTGTATATACGCATTGGATGACGTAGGATTGTTCCTCGTAATGTCATTCAACGGTCGTATACATATTTTAACGTACGTATACCGTAGCAGGGGCTAATTAGAAGGGCAGAAATAATCATATCACCGTTATCTTAGTTCATGATCATGTAAATATAATGATGCACCATTAGTAACCTTCTGCCCGGGGCAAAAATGTTTGTTTTAATAGTCTGTTGGAAAAGATAAACAAAGAAAAGCCCGTGTGATTACAAGTTTTAAAGAACAACCTGACCTTAGGTTCCCTAATTGGAGTCTCTCTAAGTAAATGAAGCTTCTGTTTGAGTCAGACCTTTGAAAAACATTTTCTGTGAATTTCGATAAGCTTCTGGGAATTCCGGTAAACCGGTCCTGTGCGGTGTGTTAAGCATCGCCACCGGCCAACTTTCGTCCACTTACTCATCTGCATGGACGCTTTGCTGGGAGTCAGTTCTCAGAGTTGGTACTGAGCATTTTAAAGACAAGCAGTCATCACCCCCAAAGTACATTTATGGTGTTGGGCTCAGTTAGATATTGCTCTTTGATTTACATCAAAGTTTGAAAATTCAAAAGATGCAGAGTAACTCACATTCCACACAATGTAGAGAGAGAGTTTTGATTACACATAAAAGCCTTGAATGCTCACAAAGACATGGCCTCAAACAATAGAATAGGTTTGTTTAGCACAAGGAGGAGCTTTATACAGTTATTGGGAGAGGGGCTACAAGTTGCCACCTGACGGTTGAGAGAACTGCAACTGTCTGGGATGACGATAATTGACCTTTAAGTAAGAGCCCTCATTCCTTATGTGTAGGGAGAAGTACTTGAAACAAGTGGAATTCTCCAAAATAGTTCAACAGTCTTGTACAAGAAACGGGCCCCCTGTGGGCTGGGGGTTGTAGAATATGCCCCACGGTATTCCCAGCCTGTCGTAAGAGGCGACTAAAGGGAAGAACTCACCGTTTTTGAACTGTATTTGAAACCGAACTTGAACTTGAACCGTATTTGAACTCCACTATTTTTATCTAGTTGACACTATATAACACATTCGTGTTGGTGTGTCGTTAAATCTCATCTAACTGTACAAGAAACGGCAAAGCCAGTTACCCAGTGGCTTCGCCAGATTTTTAAAGGGGGGGGAGGCCTGCAGCAGATATTGTAGTACTCACTGCTCCTGTAATCTGTGTACCTTTGTACATGACTCGAGGAACAGACGGGGAGCAGGCGGAGTAAGCCATTGCTTGGGGGAAATGTCTCTATGCCCCCTGGTAGCACCTTTGAAGACCTCCCCAGTTTGAATTAGCAAACTGGGACATAGGCTTAGGAAGCTGTTTGAGACTGGAGCTGAACCTTGTTTCGGATCGCCGTCCTGGGGAAGGGGTCTAAGGGGAAAGGGGTGCCTCTCCCCTTGGAATTTGTTTTTTTTTTTTTGATTATTGAGGGTCCTTAGATGCAATTTGGTGCATCATTTCAGACAAATCTTAGGTTAAATTACTGCAAATTTTTGACAAGTCTTACAGAAGAGACTAAAAATAAGGGGTTTTCGTCCTTGGATCGGGGGAGGGGGTGCGGAAGCATACTACTTCCTCCCCCACATTTTGACTGGGGGATTTATCCCCCAGTCCTCCGCTTCCTACGCCTATGTACTGGGAGTTATATGGTTGCATTTTGAATGGTTTGCGACAAACGAATGGTTCGCGACAAATATTGCGATGTGGAAATTGGTTGAAAATCGGAATCGAAAATTTCACCTGCCCTTGTTTTGATGTTCATTGATTTACATATAAATGGCTTTGTCGGTTAACAATGAGGTAACACAATTTGTCTCCTAAACATCGAATTTGACCTTACATTAGAACAATAACAGCCACCTGGGTTTTTACTTCCGAGTGTTTGTTTTCAACAAAAATAAACTTACTAGTCCTGTTTGTTGGTAGAAAAGTGACCAGTGTTTAGACTTTACGTCCCCCGCTGAATGAAGTCACTTTTATCAATTAGTACACAGTGGCGTCAGAAATACGAACAATAAATCCGGGGAAAGATACGTATTGATATCAGTTCGTTAAACGAAGGTACGCTGTACAGTGAATTGCAGTTTGCTACTTTTAAGCTCCGCAAACCAAGGAAGTACTTACTAGTCGGAAACTTAACGACATGGCACGGGAGGATTGCTCAGGTTAGCCTCGGTGGCGGGCCTTGCTGTGTACAAGATTAACTTTCATTTTTTCATCTACACAAGAGGGTGTAACAAAATAGACTAGCATTACGCACAAATCTTTTTATATCAGGCCTACAAGAAGCTCAAAATAGTAAAACAATACAGAAAATGATAAACAGCTGAAAACAAATGAAAAAAAAAAAAAATAGATGAAAAAGTGCTTGTGAAAACCATGTCAGCATTTGACATGTATAGTTCTCCTGGGGGACTCTACAAAGATACTCTTATTCCATGGATACCGCGTGTGGGATCTAGTGGTAGAGCATCCGCCTCTCACGCAGGAGGCCCGGGTTCGATTCCCAGGTTGAGTCATACCAAAGACTTTAAAAGTGGAACCTTCTGCCGTTGTGCGTGATGCTCCGCATAAGCAATGGAGTAAGGGAAAACAAGCCAGTGAGCCACAACTGGATAAAAGGCCGTGGCTGGCTCGACTTGAACCAATTGGTTGGAAGCTGGGTCGTTAAATCTCATCTAACTAACTAACTAACTCATTCCATTGAAGAATTTGGGCAGCACAATTACTATTCCATTAACATGTCTTGACATGTCTCGCCTTTGAAAAACATCTAGCTCACTGGAAGCCGGGTCCGTAGCCAGCTTCACATTTTTAGGGGGCAAGTGTTTTGATTGGTGGGCATAAAATATTCCACCACATTAATTATTATGCAGTTTCAATTTTTATCTGGGGCAGAATTTTTTGGGGGGCGTTACCCCGAAATGCCCCCCGGGGCTACGGGCCCGATGGAAGCTATCCACACCTCACCCCCCCCTTCAACACCTTGCCACTGGCTACGGGCCTGTTGCAGGCAGACTTCATCGGCGGAGATTTATTTTGAAAGTCTCAGGTGAAACAAGTCAAAGGCTTCAAACGCGCCGTGGGAACGCCAAGCGATCCCCTTGACGGTGTGGGGTCTATGGGTCTAAGGGCCCCTGGATGGGTCCAAGGGCAACGCCCGGTGGTTCAATGGTGCGAAGTCAGGGAAGCTCTGTGGTATTTGCAAATTGTGATCATTAGCGTAAAGTACCTTATTTAACTACTTTTCTAAAGGATATTGGACGCGCACTGAATAAACTAAAAGCGATGATTTGACCATTTTGTTATGTTAGTGGGGTCGAGAAGCAACTTCCTACAAGGGGCCCAAGAGAAAAGCCCTCCAAAGCCCTGGGTGTTTGAAAAATTATGAGCATAAAAATGACAAGTAAAACTATTTCTTAAGAAAATTGGATAGTATACAACGGAAAATTTAACCAAACATGCCTGCAGGCTAAATTACCAGACATGGAACTTTCTGTGCTTCTAATTATTGAACTCGTTAGTGTGAGATATCATGTTTTAGAAATTTAAACTTTAAAAAAAACACACACAGATAATCACGGAAACCACGAACCACTTGCGGTTCTTCAACTTTTTAAGGTCTACGTACTATTAATTGCGATCATGGTTAACAATGAACTTTTTTTATTGGAAATAGGCCTATAAATTTCTTAAACACGATATCTCAAAATCAAAATTAGGCTATGTAAATGCGTTCCACAAGGTTGCAAGGCTTATGTATGGAGCCAGGAGTGGTACGGTCTTGACGGGAATTTCAGTAATAGCCTAATGAGACAATTACCTACCACATTTGCGGGCGAAGCGTACCGATAAATTGATACTTTTTAAAGGCTTTTGTTTATATTTCATTTCATTATTTAAAGATATCCATGTTTTAAAACGGAGTCTTATCAGAATATTTTTTTCGAAAAGCGGATGTCGCTCCTAGTCATTCTAACATTGGCTTCGCGGCGTATGACAAGACTTATAGGAAGCACCGTATTTGTCAATCTCAGACTGCATGTTTATGCTGTCCAAAAGTCGTTGTAACGTTATCTACATGCCAAGTGACTCACCGATCAGATAGTGTCATGGCAAAATTACGCAAGCCACTCCCGCTGTCATACACACTTTTCAAGGAGAAAAAATCTGCCAAATATCCTTTACCAGCTTTGACAAGGTACTGGATTAAGGCTATTATAGAAATAAGTTTAAACCGTGATATTTTGCGGTTAGCTTCCAGTGCTATTTGATCTGAAAATGATTAAATGCTTCATTTTAATGTCACATGTTTTGTAAATTTACCCAGAGTGCCAAGACGGAGGCTTCACCCCATGCTTTTCCACGCGCACGTTGCCCTTGTATCCCACCCGGGATCCTATCACGGGCATATAAACAGACGTCCTCGGGTGGACTTTTCGTTTAAAAATGAGACCCCAAGATGAAATCTGTCCGTGCAAAACGTCTTTTTTCTGGCTTTTCTTTTCTTTTTCTTTTTCTTTCCGTGGCACGCGTTATTAGTTCCCGATAAAAATGTGGCCCGCCAACAAATGTAATTTAGAACCCCACATACCGGTACCGCATGAATATGACTTCAATTTTCCTATAGGTATAACCAGAATGCAAAAATGCATTGAGGTTTCGATGACTTCATTACACTGGTAAACTGAAAGCAACTATATTTTGAT
>WURT03008247.1:0-12841 GCA_009936505.3 Holothuria glaberrima
TTCAAAACATTTTCAAAATGTTTTCAAATTGTTGTTACCCTGTCTACACTGTGCAACAAACCGAAAACAAGCGTGTTCGGGGTTTGTTGCAAGAGAAGTGTTTTGAGAATGTTTTACAAATGTTGCCCGTGTATACAGTCCTTTAACAGCATAAACTCAACGCATTGTTCCCGAATTCATAGTACCTTCAAAAGAAGCGACAGGCGTATTTTATCGAATGGAAGTAAAACCGAACTTAAAGACCACGTGATGTAATTCACAAATAAGCGTTGAACTAACTAATGAATCGAGTCATATTTATAGCCACAAAACAGAATGATGGAAACCAGATAAAATGTTGGCTAGAATCTTGGCGCTGATATGTAGACTACTGTGTAATATTGGCTTGACGCTCGATGCGACCGGCGGCATTTTGGCCATATTGGCGTCCCTCCAAACCACAGGAATTTAATTGATAGGGTTCATCGTTGTTCGATATGACATTAAACGCGTACGTAAAAATGGTGCTATGATTTCCACCTTTGTTTCCCCAGAAAATAATACTATGACGTTTGGAAAACCCTAGGCCTGACCGCCATAAAAGTTACTGATGGTTTTAAAGGTTTGTTTGAAGGATAAAAAAATCCACTTTCCTAACTGATCTTGTTGTTGGGTGGTGAGTGAAAATGCGTTTTTCAATGAAGTTTATAATTAATAGCATACTCTCTATCAAAAGTTCCTTTGCCATCTCTTACTCAGGCTAGAATTGCCACTAGCACATCGTTATAGCTCATGGGCGTACGAACCGGAGATGAGGCTGCAGTCCCTCCGCATGTAGTTCGGGAAAAGCCTACTTCTCGGGCATTTTGGGGGTAAAAATCGTGCACATTTGTCTGGTCACCAAGGTTTTTCAGCAAGTGCAAAAATGTTTCAGCCTCCTATAAAAAATGTCCCGTACGCTGTACAATGTTAAAAATTTCTTAGCATGGAACAGCGTCTTGTGGTCTTCATTGACAGAAATAAGCAGAATCGAAGATCATTGCATTGTAACCCTGCTGTTGAAAGTGATGCACTCAGTGGGGCTAGGTTGGCGTTCCTTTGTATTTTATGTTGCACCCTAAATCTGATCTATATGCGTGCAGAACTCCACGCAAGGGAAACCATTCTTATTTTTATCAGGGCGGGATTTAATGTCTGAAAGTGAGGGGGAACCGGGTGGAATACCTAACCGAAGGCACTACGAGAGCTCATAGCGCTCCCTTAAAGGTGCGGGGTCCTCCGTAGGCCCTTGATGGGGACCAGGGGCAACGCCTCTGTGGAGGTGCAGACACAATTTCCTGGGAAGCTCTCAGGTATGTAAAAGATTAAAACCATTAAAATGAATCATTTGGCTTTCCTAAACTCATCGGATGTGGACTAAACAGATCAAAACATATTTTTGCCAATAGCTTTTTAGGATAGCCTTACACAAAATAACAAGTAATTTTTATGATGAAGAGAATTTTGCTTTTGGGTGATTACAATGACAATGGAAGAAATTGTACGAAGCTATTATATAAAGTACGCAAGATGCTATAACGGAAGAAGCCATGAAACATCGTTTAAAACGGATGCGGGCGAAGCGCGCCGAAGAAAACACTGTTATTTAAGGCATTTTCTTGTAGCTCACTATTTACTTAACTTTTTAAATGCAATATTACCCATTACGCAAATGATTCTCTTACTTTCCCCAGCCACATGTTCATTGCTTTATGTTTCATTTTTGTCAATGGTCTGGGACAAGGGACCTTTGAACGGGCGATCAAAGTTTGAGGGTTATAGGGTATATAATACTAATCAATGAAATGTCTTATTGGAAGCAGGCGCCTAGCAAGGATTGTGTCATGGAGGGGCGTTGGAGCGTGACATGAGGAAGGGGTCTAAGAGGAGGGGTGTCTCCCCTTTGGAGAAAAATGTCTCCAGATGCGAAATGGTGCAATGTTTCTGATGTTTTCGCCATTATTTTTTCAAGCTTGGGCCATGGGAACTTTCAACTCTCAGAACCCCCCTTGGTTATGCGCTTAACTGGTAATTCTTACCGTACAGAGACATGGCCGTTGGCGTCGGCAGTAAAAATGCTAGGAAAGCAGTTTTCATTAGAGATTGTATCTTCATAAGAAGTGGCCTCTAAACTAGAGTGTCGGACGCTGGGAACCGCATGTCTTCCCAGAGAACTTTTCTTAAATTTGGTGGCTTTTGCGGCCATTCTGGGCCATTTCTAGAGAAAATCTTGCGTGCCTTAGGTATATAATATCAAATACTTATGGAACGTTTTTCCTATATGATGATTGCTGGTTGAAGATAGTAACCGTCTTAAAGAGGGATTTGCATCACCCCAAGTATGACTTTTCGTTGGGGGTAAGCAAAAGTTTCAGTTAAAAAATCAAAAGACGCAGAGCAGCTCATATTACACAGTATGTACAGAGAGTGATTTGATTACACATTAGGCCTTGTATACTCACCAAGATATTGCGTTAAGCAATAAACTATGTTTGTGTCTGCATAAAGATGAATCTAAAGTCAGTTATGGGCGGAGCTAGAGCTAACTTAGTAGGGAGAATTGGAAGTGACTGGGATGAGAGTATTCCCCCTTTAACTGTCAATTTAATGAGGATGGTGGTAGTTTGTGAACAGTGGGGGATTGCAAGGGTTTTGGAAATATTACTTTACTCAAGCTGTCCTACAGGGTGTAATAACGAGGCAATAACACTTTAAGATTTTCTGCTAATGCCCCCTGTGGGCTGGGGGTTGTAGAATATGCCCACGGTGTTTCCCGCCTGTCGTAAGAGGCGAATAAAGGGAAGGACTTGCACCGTATTTGAAATGTATTTGAAACCGAACTTGAAACTTGAACTGTATTTGAAACCGTATTTAAACTTTACTTTTTTAACTAGTTGGCACTATATAACACATTCGTGTTGATGTGTGGTTAAATCTGATCTAACTATCTAACTGCTTCTACTAATAGCAGTACGTGACGGCTATTTATTTTGAGTTCAGGCGGAGCAAGCCGAAAAATCTATTTAGAATTGCGATTCCGTCTGCACGGCGGTAGGTATCTGGATCAGGTATCCAAGGACCATGGTGCATGTAATGACGTACACTTAGAACTCTCAGTGGCCCTTATTTCAGGGCTTCAAGTCACAAAAGTGCGGCGGGGCGCCGACGCCCATGCTTTTAAAAAAATTAAATTAGGGCACCGAACCAATTTTTTTCAACAGCAATTACCCCTTGCAACCCATCTTTTAGCTTCGCCGCTGTATTAGTGAGTTTTCGTTGTGGGTGCACGTAAAGCGCACCGAGAAAATTTTTCTGGTATTTAATATTAATATTTTATTTTATTTTACATTGCAAGCATTACTATAATATTTGTAAATTGCCTCATAAATTCATCTTGTCTCGCTTCCTTGCCTTCATTTTTTTTATTATTTTTATTACTTTGTTAGGGTCTGGAAAATGTAGGCAAATGCTCCCACCGTAATCCCGTCTATGATTTTTAGCACCAAGAGTGTTGCCTCTTTAAAAAAAAAAAACCGGTAGATCACAGTGTTTACTGCGCATTGTTATTCCCATAATCATACCCTTCCAAACTGATATTTTGACGCAAGATTACGTCTTAAAGAACTGTGGACATGTAATTATCATACCCGCAGCTGTTTGATTGAAAGATGCGTTGAAACAGGCCAGAAGCCAGGTATGGTTCTAAAGGGGCGAGACAGGTCCAAGGGGGAATCTTTTTAGGGGGAAGATGCACTAAAGTGCATTAAGGCAAAGGTAAAATTTTATTTTTTAGCTAGCGTAAATTTTGCCAGGAGCCGCTTCCCGCCCCCCCCCTCCGCCCCAACTCCGGGCTTGTGTTAAAAACGTAAAATATGGCCACAAATTTCATCAAATATTAACCATTTTACAAGACAGAATGATTAAAAGTACAATTACAAGAGTATAGACCTATAAAATATCAATAGCTTTCATGCTACGCGTACGTGGTGGGGCTCAGGCACCTAACAATGCCACCATGAAGTTTCGTTAGTCTCATTTAACAATGGTCTCATACATATAGTGTATTGTGTTTGTTAGGCTGGTGATATGACAGCAGACATGTTGCAGCGCTGGTTGTTGAAGGACAGGAACTGACTTACAAATGGATTGGGCTTATGCACACAAGGCTCTATGCCTATGCGCCATGCGTAAGTGGCATTATTAGGTTCCGTGCTCGAAGTCAGCTGGAATCTGGAGAAATCGATCTTAATATTTCATATTGAAAAATTTCAAATTTCCAGGAACAAAAGAAGAATTTTGTGCAACGAAAATTTGCCACTTAGGAAGATGTAAACCACACATGTTTTTGTTATTGCAGAGATAAAATATTTAACCCTCCCTTCTGTGGGTGGCCTTGTTAGGTTCCGCCTTCGTATACCTCAAAGAAAGACGGGGATGACGGTCTGTGGGTGTCAATGTTCAAATATTGTTCCTGGCATAAACAGATAGAAGGCCGTGACAAAAATCCGAGCACGAGTATTTTAGCGGAGAATTTTAGTACGGCAGCTATCGCAAATTAAAATATTTACAAAATACCGTTAACCTGACATGCCTTCACTAACTGGAATACATCAGAAAGAAATGTCTCCATCAACAGCCATGTCGTGGTCACTTACTTTTCCAGGAAAGATTTACACAGCCATGAGGTCATTTGGTGCATCTGTCGTTCAAACTCTAAATGACTTCATTGATCTACGTCAAAACAAACCAAAACAATTTCGAGAACTTAAACGAATAGTTTGTTTCGCAATGAGAGGTGCCACACAGTAATTTAAAGAGCAATGGTTACTTGCAATTATCTTCCTATTTTCCTCCTAACCAGTGGTTATGTCTCAGTGAAATTATGTTTGTTCCAGAAAATTTGATCTAGGTAATGTTTTTATTGGCTTTAATTTGTTCATTAACTTCGATCAGATCACTGTGAACGCTCCCATGATAGTTCCTTCCTTGAAACAGCGTATTAATCTATCTGTCACTTTTTGATGAAAAACATTGATTGAACTCAAAGCCTTTCTATTTAAAAGGCTGTCAGACAGTTGGACAAATAATATAAGATAAAGGTGTAAGAGGGAGCAAGACACTTAGAACACACACCTAACTGCCTACTTAAAAGCACTGGACAGTTTTCGTTGTAGTAAATGGCTTTTTACATTGCACACTAACGAAGCTAGTTGAAGCAGACTATTTATTTTCTAGCGGAAGGAACATAATTCGCAAAAACTATATGTCAAGAATAACTTGAATTGTATACTTATTGCATGTGCTTTATCCTCTTCATCGTTTTGGAATTTATTCCATCCAAAAACTTACTTGATCATGCATGGGAATAATGTAGGTTTTCATAAAGACTTGAAATAAAATTTACATGGTCATCATTTATATGTGACGGAAGTCCACGTGATTAGACAATACCTGTTAAGAGACATCGGCTGGATCTAAATAGCATTCAATAATCAGGTAAGAAACGAAATCCTAATTTATTACCTTAATTTTTTAAGCGAGGAGCAGAAATTATTTTCACAATTTGCTTTTCAGAGGGAAGGAGAGAGGAGTGTATTTTCATGGTTACCCCTAGAAATGTAGATCCCATCCCTTGGCATTGTCATTCGGAGCGAGAGGTAGGGAATGTCTTTGGCGTAGCGAATGGGACCATCCACCGTCATTTCCAAATACTGTTGGGGGTTTCTATGTATTCTGGGCCGCGGGTATGTAGAAAAGAATGGACGTTAGGTAAAAGTGAAACTTCGATATGCTGGCCTCTTATTACAGCCAAGGCACTGTGGGTTCAGTCTGCCCGGCCCCCCAAAAGTGTTGGGCTTGGTCATACAGGTGGATAATACAGGGAACTGATAGGCATTAAATGTCCCAGGTCTCGAGTATGTTCACAACACTGAAACTTCAGCTTTCAAGCACCTAATTTTGAGCCCGAATTATACTTTATCATACTTTAAGTGTGCAGTCCTAGCTGGTGCTGTGTGGACCTTTTCAGTGACCAGAGGTCATGCAAAGAAGATTTCGAGTGGAGTAAATGCTTTTTAAAGATACCATTATTTTAAATTACTATTATTTACCTCTTTTTTTATTATATTGAATGCAAAGCACACAGAAATGTTACCATATCAACACAGAAAACAAAAACTAGTCAGGATGGTGCCTCTACTGACTAATTCGACTTTCTAGAATATAAATCAGTCGGTGGATTAGTCAGTGATCACAAACTAGTAAGTTGATTAGTCGGTGGTCACACAGACTAATTCACTGACTAGTTTGTGACCACCGACCATCAGCCGACTAATTTATACTCTAGTCAGTCAAATTAGTCAGTAGAGGCACCATCCTGACTAGTTTTTGTTTTCAGTGAAGAAGTAAGAATTTTCACAGTATTAAAAATGATGGGTACAGTGTACAATCGTCTTGACATTCGGCCTCTCTTGCACGTACAACACTTCGTAATTCTGAATGTACCCCACGGCCCCTGGAATACCCCTCCCCCAAAAAGGGAACCAAATAGGTGAATATTTGTAAATAAAAATATAAATTTATCGCTGTTTGGACAAATATATGTGTCCAAAGAGTGATGCGCAATGTGCGATGCACGATCGAATGAGGCGCGATCAACCCGTACTTCAATTGAGACCTCACACGTTTTGATTTTTATTTATTTTATTTTTTTGTTTTTATTTAAACATTCAAAAGGGTAAACTCGGTTAGCTGAAGAGCTAATCTCCCCCCAAGGCCCTTAAAATATCAAATAATTAGACACAAGAAAGGTAAGATTAGGTAAAGGAAAAAAACATAGGAAATTATAACAAAAATAAACAATAAACAAAAAACATCAGTTTGAAGTTTTGTCAGCTTTGGATAAAACATACTCTTATGCATCCGAAATTTTTTACCATGTATAGACAAGGGCAAATACTCCAAAATTTTCGTTACAATTCAAAGCAGTGAAAACTTAAAAAAAAATTCAGGTTAGTAACAGGGTTCGGACTTAACAGCCAGATCAACTCTTACTCTGGATGCGTGGTTCATTTGGGCTAAATCCAATTGACTGACAATCTATTATGATCGCGGCAGACATTACCTGTTAGAGTTAAAGGGACAGAAATTGATGGCCTCATTCGTCTTTTCGGAAAACACACTAGGAAGGCACACGTGTTCCGGTAGGAGCTATTTCAATACTTGGCCACAGAATGCTTTTCCGCTATAAAAATATTGTATTTTTAGCCATAGAGTGTTTACTGTAGTATTTCTCTGCACTTTTCTCATACATTTTTACCGACGCCTTTAGATGGTTGAATTTCATGGGCCTCATTTCAGACCCTTTATCAATATATAAAAGACAGGTATACCTGCATATAAATGCATTAATTTATTGTACGCGTGACCAAAGCAAACCTGGCTTGCTATTGAACGGGAACTTCAACAGAACTACATCATGCCAAGAATGTAGGTCCACTGAGGTGTACACAAGAAAAACACAAGAAGAAACAAATTTTAAAGGCAATTTTTTCATCCAAATATTCCCCCTCAAAGTAGCTTTTAATTCCAGAGCATTAGGACACTTTCTCTTGTCCTTACTTGCCCTCAACAATTTGATCTAATGTTTGTGCAAATGTATAGATCCTCATTAATGTTTTGAATTAGATACAGCTTCCAACAGTACGGAGCTGGACATTGATTGCTAAATGTGTCAAAGAAGACCTGACATCATCGTGAGCCACGTGACGGCTGTAAGGTCCCCCAGGTCCCAATAAAAGGAAGTTAAGTATTTATATCCACAAGTACCATGGCCGAGTGGTTTAGGCGGTCGCCTTATATGCGACAGACCCGGGTTCGAGTTCTGGTAGTGACTCTTTCTGAATTTATTTCTTCTTTTCTTTCCCTTGTTTATTAGGGCTATGCTAATACTTGGGATTGATTTCAATTTCATGATCGAACAGTTAACACATCTTTCTATGGCGTACTTAACAATCGATCCATGAAGTGTTGATCAGCATAAAATGACGTTTAAGTTAGGGGAGAGCATTTTAAGAAACTGGAGAGGTCAGTGGTTAGTTTGAAAATGAAGGTGAAGCTGGTGTGTGTTAGCACTTACCTGTATGTTTGTCATGGTTTGCTTCAGTGACGGACCAGGGATTCCCCTACACAGGACACCGTAGGGGGAGGTGCAAGGGCAAATATCACTAATTATCTACTAAATGTGGTGTGTATTGAAAAAATGACGGGCCCCAGCCCCTTCCTGTCCTGGGTCCGCCAACTTGTTACACCGTTCAGGCACGTAGGCTATACGTACTTCGGACTTCCTATATATGGACAGAGCATAATACACTAACGTCCTATGCGTAAGTTGTTGCCACCGTACGTACACCAGTAGGCTTACCAGTGTGGCTGCCTACAATAAAAGCCTTGTGTGTAAAAGTCTGGCTCAGAATCGACAGATTGTGTGAGAACCTTGTATTTTTTTCGAAAGAATGCAAGCTCAGGTCAAATTCGGTGATAGTTTTTTACATTCATGTTTGTATTTTGTCTGAAATGTTGCAGATTCATCGTCAAATTGGGCAAATGTTACCGTAGTAGCAGGGCAGCCATCTTGGTAAGCCTAAATTTGTTGAAACGATGTTATTTGGTAATTGATTGGTGAAAATCTCGTTGAAAATCTCCAGGAGGACAGGACGATACCGATACCCTCACACCTATTGGGGACCGGCTGCATGGTCAAGTGGTTAGAGCATCCGACTGACAGTCGAAAGGTCGGGGGTTCGAATCCTGGCCGGGTCTTACCAAAGACTTTAAAAATGGAACCTACTGCCATAGTGCTTGGTGCTCAACACAAGCAATGGAGTAAGGAAAAACAGCCAGTGAGCCCACTACTGGAAAAAAGGCCGGGCCGGCCCGGTTACAACATGAGCCCTAAAACCTTAACTAACTAACTGACTAACTAACTAACTGACTAACTAACTGACTGACTGACTGACTAGCCCACACTTATTGGAGATGCCCACATTGACTTTTTTCACAGAATTATGCTTCCTCTATCTTTAGCAACGGCTGCGCCCAATCCGCAATGAGTTTGGTTTATCGTCTGCTACTACTGCGTATATTCCAACTACATACGTACGTAACGCGATGCCCGCGGTCGATGTACGGCGTGAACACGCATAACTTTAGCTGCATGTTAATGTTACGTTGATCACCCAAAACTCTGCATGCAGTTTAGTACAGAAAAGTTAGTAGTCTAGTAGACATACGCATAACGTAACGTAACGTAGGCTTCTATTACACATACGTTTTCTCGAAAGTTTCACCATAGAGAAGGATTATCCTACTCTATGAGTTTCACCATATTAACTATGGTTTCACCGACGCCTTAGTTTGTGCCGGTCAGGCGATATTGCGTTACAACTTTGTAGCAGAGCCTGCAGAAGAGAATCAGTTAGGCCCTATCCTCACGTCATCGTTGTGTTCTCAAATAGCTGGAGGGCTTAATATTTGTGGAAGCTCCAAATGCGGAACCTAACAAATTAGGCCTAGCCTAGGCCTAGGCTAGGCCTAGTAAGATTCACAACGGATGATCCGAGGAACGAGAGGCGTACGTACGTAGGCTGACCTCGACGGGCTATGTATGAACTACAAGTAGGCCTAACTAGTTCTAGCGTAGCCTAACGTTAGGCCTAGGCCGCCAATGTAGCCTAAGGCTAAGCCCCAAAGTTAGGCCTAGCCTATAGCTAGACTTAAGTCTTGGGCCTATAATCTGTATTACTGGCCTACTGTATGTGTACCAATAGCGTGAAACATATAAAAGTATGTTTACTGATATGTAAATAAAATTTGCGAGGTTATTTCAATGCTGTATGAAAGACTTGGTCTTTGTACTGAATATGGAACTGGAAGAGACTCGATGTACAATTTGATAAGTTCTAAAAAATACAATCAAAAAATGTGTTTCACGCTATTGGTACACATACTGTAAGCCTAGGCCTAGGCTATATACAGAGGCGGCTCAAAGAAACTTTGTTTGGGGGGCAAAATCAAGTGCGCCCTGAGAAGGGAGATCCGGACGACAATATCAATGATCTGCTCAGGATAGTACAGCAGGAGTTAGCCCTCAATCAGCGCCTAGTAGGCCTATACTACGCTCCGCGTTAGACTACGCTCCGAATTCTGAGTGTAGTCAAATGGAGCATAGTATACTAGGCACTGATTGAGAACTAAGCAGGAGTATGGTTGTAATTCACTGGCATAGCCAGGATTTTTGCTTGGAGGGGGCCAACTGCCAGGCCTGATCACGGCCAGGGGGAGGGGGTCTATGGGGAGGGGAACATGATATCTCCCTCCCCATTGAGAAATTTTTGAATAATTAACTACCCTCAGATGCAGTCTGGTGCAACATTTAGCATCATTTGTAATATATATATAGCCTATATCAATAATGCCATTGGAAGTATGTAAATTTACTGCATTTCACATATTAGGCTTGGCAAGGCTAGTACATGTACATGTGTAGGCTACAATGGCAAAATAGGCCTATACATACAGTAGCATGACGTCAGTCTTCTAGGAGATTTCCAAGCTTGTTCATGACAAGTTTCAGGAAATCTTTTTAGCGACTGTCGTTACTCTTAATTAAGCATTGGCCATGTAGTCACACATATGCGTAAGAACCAAGTCACCCAAGAGATATCAGTATGTGAACATGCTTTGCCATTGACCACAATATGTAGCCTAAATTGGGCGTCAAATTGCATCTTTTTGAGAAGGTTTGACAAGATGAGACTATTACCTGCAGATGTAACATGTCAAAGAGAGTTGATAAACAAAGTTTGGTGAGAAAATATTGTCATTTAAGGGCGTGAGAGGTCCCTGGACATTATGCCCGGGGGATGTGAAAAATTTGAACACAGTGTACAATGGCTGTGATTAAGGAGTGTAACGGAAACACACAGCACTGTTCAAGGGCTAATTTAGCAGCAGCATAGCTAGACTTTCTCCCAAGGGGGGGGGGGCAAACACCTAAATTTTCTGATTTTTTTTTAAGTGAGAGCATTAGGCTACAGCATAAGGGAACGTTCTGAATTCGTAATGTAGGTTACAAACATATGGCTTACATGTAACACAAACCAGACAACATGGGTGGCGCCAGGATTTGCCCGATGGGGGGGCAGACTTCCCCATGGGGGCAGCGACCCAAAGCCCTGATAGCCCCAGTGCATTTGGAGTTGGTTGGTGGGATTTGAAGGTTACCTGTGTACTTTACCATGCCATTGGGGACATATATTGCATAAAATTTGTATATATAGGCCTACTACGTTGAAAGATAAATGTTCTATTCAACTCGGCTTCGCCTCTTTGAATAGAATGTTCAATCTTTCAACTCATGAAATTATTCATACTATCACCTTCATAGACATTCGTTATTTGTATAATAACAGATAACAAAGTTTTAATAACATTAATCTGTAATAACAGATTATTAAAGGTAATAGGCAGTCACCCCAAAATTTTCTTTGAAAAAAATTAAGCAAACTCTTGCACTCAGATCTCCTCTTACTGCATTACAAGCACCTCTGACTACGTTTTGAAAATAACTATTACAAACATTAGGTAAAGCAAGGAGAAATTCTCCTTGAATTTCACAATTCACTAACAAAAATATTTTCTCGTGATCAAAATAGGCCATTACTAGAGTGCTGGGGCATACTAACTCTGATTGGGGTGACTGCATTTTCCCTTTATTCTGTAATAGCAAATCAATAATCTATAATTACAGATCATGTGTATACAATAAATATGAAGTGAAATGGATGGAAGTTGAAACACTTTTTGTGCCTTTCACATCCTGTAAATGTAAATACTTTGTGTTTGGCAAAAAAGAACATTGGGATTCCCCAGTAATTGAGGCTTGAATTGGAGGTGTTAATTCACATTTGACACAATGTTTCTGATAATGGAATGTTGAATCATCACTGCCGAATAAAGAGTAACCCAGATACTGGTATCCACCAAGGTCAGGAATAAAGTTATTAAAGACAAATACTAGGTTGACTTTTTGAGCAAACTTTTTAGAGTAGGTTTTGGCTTTTGCCTTAGACATTCTCAACTACATTTTGATTGGAATTTATCAACAATTCTTGTTCATTTAATATTAAATCAAACTTGAAAACTTGGGTTTGAATAAAAATTTTCTTTTGAAATTTAGGAAGAATGAAAAAAAAAACTTATGAGTTGAGGAATATGCATTGCATGTGGTACTATAGTTTGAATAATATTGCACCTAGGCTACATATACTATACAAGTATTAAAATGTACCCCTTCAACACAAGTAAATGATTTGATGTTTGTACCTAGAGCAGAGCCACTGTCACAGATGGCTGAAATATACTAACAAAGAAAACACAAGTTAAATAATGAAATTGTAACATTTTTGTCTTCTGTCAAGTATAAAATGAAAAATTTGAGGCAGGCTCAAGCTGGAACCTGAGTTCTTTGAAACAGCTTGAAAGATTTTCAACTTTTGCTTGGGTAAAAATGCCTATAATTTGGTTTGTGCTGGGACCAAATAGCATGTGACTAGATTTAAAAATTTGTGACTTGACATGACTTGTGATGAGTCTTCTAGACTTATATCTGAACCAAATGACTTGTGACATGACTTGGACTTGCAACAGTGTTGGTGCAAAAGGCCCACTATTACCCCCATAGACTTTTACCACCTCACACTCTCTGAAAGCTACACAGGGGGAAACCCTGAAAAAAGACTGAGAACACAATTTTTTCTTTTCC
>WURT03008258.1:0-16567 GCA_009936505.3 Holothuria glaberrima
ACATACATACATACATACATACATACATACATACATACATACATACATACATACATACATACATACATACATACCTACATTCATACATACATACATACATACATACACACACGACATCACCATCGCATAGATCCCTTACGTGCCTTCGGCAAGGAATCAAAAAGAGATTTTCATTTTTCCAGCACGTGGAGTGAAGGACCTTATGTTATTAAAATAAGATTATCGATTCGTCATACTGAATACGGAACATGTAGCCTCATGGGTAACGTTCTGAAAATATATACTCCTTATGATCATACTTACGTGTAAAAGAGAGCTAATGGAAAACGTGATAAGTGAAAATGCAAGTGCTTTTGTAATTGGAAGGGAGAAAGAAGCCAGTCTTTATTCAGAATGATTCCGGGTAGAACCTTTTATGTAGGATATAATGTTTGTCTCTGTTTCAACTATTATGAGAAGGCTTTCGAACGTGTGAACCGTTACACAATTGCCTCACTCATCTCAACATCTAGACTTTGATGGGCAATATACCAGCACTACTGGAGGCAGAGAAACTGTTTCAAGATGCACGACGGCTTTTCGCCGGTCATACAAGTACAATCTGTAGCCTACTTGTATCTACAATCTGTGTACAGCAACATGTTCTGAATCAGAGGCGTACGGGGCTTCTTTTTCCGTTGAACTGAGGCGTTTTTGCCAGAGAAAATTCCCTATTACCTCACAATGTTGGACTCACAGTTTCCAGAAATCTACCCGAGGATTGGATTTTGCTCGAACTCCACCAGGAGGGGGGGGGGGTGGAGGTCGTGAGCCTATTTTGGGAAATGTTGAAAGTTACGAAGACCTGAGTAACGGGAATTTTATCATGAAACGATTTCCTTATGCAGAATTCACCATAGTTTTAGAAGATTGTCCAAGAAACAAAGAAGTTTTTCCATGATGTAAATAAGAACGATTAAGCAAAAGGTAGAAAAATGAGCAAAAGAAGGGATCAAATATGTGAATGTGACAAGGCACTAGGAAAAAAATTGATGCAAACTCCACAGAAGATGAACAGCAAGTAGATTTTTTAAACAAGAAGTTTACCTGAGTGATTTGGTTGTTATAAATGGCAACAGTGAGGCACGAATACAGCAAAGGATCTTACTGTATTTGCTATAGTAGTATTAAGTAGTAAATGCTTACACCTTTGAGGATAAGAAATCTTTGCTGTTACATCGTTTCTAGAATTAGGCTGACTGAAAAATGTTAACATTCTCCTTGTAAGTCTCTGCAAGTGCAACATCCTACTACATCGTGAGACCAACCTAAAGAAGTTGGCACTCCATACATGAGGAAAAAGGTAAACAATGTATCCTTATGATGAAAAAAGTTTCCCTTAATGAAACCTTTTTATTTTATGTTTGTGGGGGAAAAAGGTCATCCAGAGGAAAGCTTAACTCAGCCTTGTCATGGCGATGCTAGATAGCTTTTCAGACCCGCTTTCCCAGTGTTATCTCCCTAAGTAGAGAGGACTTTAATAATTAAATGAGCATGCCTGTGTTGCAACTACATGATAATGATAACATGCAGCTTACATGTATGCCTATCGTTCGTTGACCGCCTGAATAAATATTTCAACAGTAACATTGTTAAGGTTGAGTATAGAATACTTCAAAATTCAATTTCCTGTGCTTCTTAGTATTTTCCTTTTCTTCGTTTTCTTTTTAACCCCTTTTCAATTTTTGCCTTACTTGTAAATGGGGGCATGGCTCACTGGGTCTCCTGAAAAAGGACCCTGAACGATTCACCTTTTTTGCAGAACGTAGAAATACTGAATGCATTAATTGAAGGGAAGTGGCGTCTGAAGAATGTCTAGGGAGAAAAGTTCTGAACATACCTGCATCTCCCTCGTAGTTTTCTATGGTCAGTCGATAATTGCTGTTTTCGTCACCGAGACGGAAGAAACCGTATGTAGCGTAGTAACGATCTGTATATCCATTTACAAAATCAATGCGGAGTTGATAACGACGTTGATTTGTTAAGCTAAATATTTTTTCGTTTGCGAGCCACATTTCGTATTCTGGAGCTCCAAAACCATCTTTGTAATCCTCCCAGTCTACAGTAAAGTTGACCCATCCATTAACACGTCGCTGAAAGACCTGTACACAGTTTACGAAAAATACTAGACGAAGTGAATTCTTTGTCAGTGGCAGTCTGTAAGTTCAAACTTTTAGTAGACAAATTTGTTCCATTACTTTAACAAATGATATTACACAACATTATTTTACTAAAAAATAGTCACAACATGAAAGAACTTGAAAAGAACTGAATGAAATCACAGGAACAAGTAAAGACTGTAGATCCAGCAAATCAAAATTATCTATGATGGAAATTAGATTGCCAGTGATAGGGATTCTGACAAACGCCACAATGATAACTTTTCCCTTGAGTTGATTATGAATTAGTAAATCGTATGTCACACGTTGAAACTGTTTTCTTCAATTTTCTTGGTACCCTATTCTCCGAATCAATGTATGCCTATGTGTACGAAACGAATTGTTACGAAGAATAGGTGTTAAATCAACTTAAAAGGTACCTAAGACAGGTACTTTATTTTGTTGCCAGTATTATGCTAGCGTATTTCACTCCGTTTAGACTTGCTGTTATCAAAAATACATGGCATGAGTTTGAAACAGTTCCCGTGTTCATTGTGTTCAATATGAAAACCTGACTTGCGGACTGGAGAAAAAGTGAGAAGTACCTGTAAAAGTTCTTTTTATACTCACAGTCCAACCTCCGCCATGAGTCATATTACAGAAGACTTGAAAAGGTGGGCCATTCCATGTTATTGGTTTGATACTGATACTGTACACACCACTTGCGTTGTTGCCTCTCTGGTATACATCGAAACAATCTTTGGGCTCTGAGACTGTGGTGGTTAAATCTTCACAAAAGAACATAAACATAAGGCGTAGCCATTATGAATTGATTAGTCGTTTGTAACATATGTTTGGAATGAATGGAATTCTTAACAAAAAAAAAATAAGTAATATCTCACTGGTTGTTTCGGAATATTTTCCCACGCTAATAAGTGCGTAGTTGCTAAACCCATCACTAATGCGGAATGAATCGTACACAAAGTTGTAGGAGGCCCCTTCATCCGTAGTAAAGTCAACGTGCAATTCGTATTTCTTTTGATTCGTTAGAAATGAAAGTTTCTCGTGGCCTACATAAAACTCTTGAGCAACAAAACCAAATCCATACCTGTACTCCGTCCAACTGCGCTGAAAGTCGACGGCTCCGTCTTGTCGACGCTGTATTACCTAAAGTAACAACACAATTTAAACAAATGTTAAGAAGAGTGTATCATTTACCTATATAGTCATGAGGAACAAAGAAAGCTCGAAGATGAGAATCACGCCAGGACTTTTCACCAACTCTTATTTAAAGGGAAAATTAGACTGAAAGGAGTGTAGCTTTCAACAAACAACACAAATTAAGATTTTTATTTCTGTACAGTAGTTTCTCCGGACAAGATATGAAAGGTCCAGTTTTGAAATTTATGTTAAACGAACGATAAAATCCTCTTGTTTTAGCAAAACAACAAAAAGGTCTCATGCTTTTCATTTAAAAATCACTTTCACAAGTTGTAAACCAGAATAAAGCTGCAGACTACTCGATGAAAGAGAAAATATGTCTGATATAAATTAACATCTTTATCAAGTTGATATACGTACCGTCCACCCCCCAGACTCTACATCGTTGTCACAGTAGACCTCAAAGGGAGCATGGTAACCGTCTGGTTGAATCAGACGAACACCGCTTAAACTTTGATCATCACAATAGCCTCTTGCTTCTGTACAATCTCTTGGGTATTTTGCTTGTTGCGGGAGGAAATATGAAGACACCCAGACAGGGAAATTTATTCAATTTATTTGAATAGTCGATTGCGCAATAATTTTTTTGATGTCTTTAATACTACCTGCTTTTGTTTCTCTTTTGAACTTAAAATATTTACATGACCTAAAGTTAGATCATTTTGATCCATTTTTCAAGCTTTGTAACATATGTGTTTGAGATTTTAGGCTTTAGGTAAACTTTAAACTTATTACCTTACTATAAATCCGATGCCAGTTACAATTTGTTATGCCATTGTGTCTCAGTTATAGGCTGCCTAAAAAGTTTTTGGTAGAACAAAATCTAATCAAAGGAATTTAAGTGTCAATGGAACCGGCATCACGTGTACAGTATCCTGATATAATGCCTCCAGTCACACATGCTGAGGGTTTTGATTAATTTTTTATAAATCAAAATGGCCACCATTCTTAACTGTGAGGGTCTGAATCTCCTTAGGGGATGGTGTTACCCTCATTAATGTATTACCGATGGATAGAAACATGATACCAAATTAGAAAATTATTGTGTAAAAAATACCTTCTAATGTATCTATCACGGCACTTACGTAAATCGCGGGATTTTAAGCCAAGAGGACTCGAACTAGCCTACAGGTTATGGGCAGATGCACTGCACTTGCACCCCCACCCAACAGCCCCCAACCCACTATTTTTTGGAAATCTTGACCGTTCTCTGTATAACGAAACCAAGTGGTAGCAGTGAATATTTTGGGTCTCACTCGTTCAAAATGGCTGCCAAAAATGAAATGGCTCCAAAAATTTGAATAAATTGTATTAAATAATAACGGAGAAAATCATCTTTAAAAATATTTTTGGAAACAGGTTCTCTCAATATGTGTTCACATTTAACGATGAATATTAAAACTTCAGTTTTGGAACTTTCCTGGCGAGATCCAGGTCAACCAAGATGGCGGAAAATCAAAATGCCCCCCAAAGTGAATGGAATATTTTCAAAAATTTTGTAAAAACATTGCAAAATGCCACTTTTTTCATTCGTAGTAAGGTGATTAACTGTATTATAATCAGAGCTGGACTTAACAAACCTTCCCACAAGGGTATTTGACATCCAATATAGCAGAAAAACACCGAAGAAATGAAAACAACACCATGAAATTTCCCCACAAAAGTAAGAAAATATTTACAACTAATACAAAAAACACAGAAATTAATCATTAAGATTTATTTGAATAGGAATCCCTTAATTCCTTTTCAGAAAATTGTACTTTTAAATTAAAGTGTACCTAAAGTCTTAAAACGATAATTTGTGATGGCATTCTTTGTTGTTCTCTGTTTTTTTTTTTTTTTTTGCGAAAGTCCCTGTCTCTTTGTGCAAAAATCACTGTCTTACTGTTATAGGGTGACCTTGCTATTCAAGCTGTCTCTGCTATGTAAAGGGACAATAAATGCCTCAAGCATTTACTTTCAAAAGGATTAAAAGCAGACTTCAGTGCCCTGTTTCATAAAGAGTTACGATTGATCTTAAGTTTGATCTGTCATACAATCGCCCTATTGAAATCAAACGTAAGATCGATCTTAACCCTTTATGAAACAGGGCCCAGGTAATATAAGTTGTACAAGAAGGACATCACTTTTTTAGTGCGCAATCGACTATTTCAAAAGAAGTGAACAAATTTCAACGTTTTAAATCCCAGCACTGGAGTAAGCTATGAAAATGGGAGTTGGGTGAATGAAATTCATTTCCCAACCGCTAAAATATATATTCTTGTGATTCTAGACTTTAGTTCCACTTTAAAGCAAAAGTTGTGATATTTATGCAGGAGTCTAGGCTAACAAGAAGGCGGAAATACAAAACTGGCCGCCAATATAATTATAATTTTATACATAAAAATAGTACAAAAAATAATCATTAAAAATAATTTTGACGCAGTTGCCCTTAATATTTGACCAAATTTTATGTATTTTTCCGAAAATTATAGCTGAAATTCAAGTCAAACAAGATGGTGAAAAAAGCAAACTTACTGCCAATTACATAATAATTACATTATAAAAGTAAAATAATCATTAAAATGTTTGTGACACAGTTACACCTAGAGTCTACCAATATTCTCTTGCAAATTTTCAAAACATATCTTTCTGAGCATTTTTCAGGGTGTTGGTCAACCAAGATGGCGGAAATAGCAAAACTGCCGCTTATATACACTAATTATAATAACATTGAAAATAAGCCTTAAAAAATAGAAATGACATTTTCTTTCAATATCATATCTGTTCATCTTTTGTTATAAACATTTAAAACCTATTTGTTGTGAACACCTCTGTCGGATCCATGCCAACGAAGATGATCGAAAAACAAAGTGGCTCACCCTATAATAACTATAATGATTATAATATGAATAAATAGTATGAGAAATAATCATTAATAATATTTTTAACACAGTTGCTTCTAATATCTGGCCATATTTTATGCAACAAAAAATTAAAACTTTCTTTTCATAACATTTTGTTCTAATTCAGCTCAGCCAAGATGACGAAAAAAGCAAATGGCCGCCCATATAAAAAAATTATACTGTTATTATAATGAGAATTATCATTAAAACGTAGTTTTGACACAGTTTATCTTCGTTCGCGAATATTCCAATTTTCATTCTTACCTTTTTTCAGAATCTATGTCAAAAGGTTCCCTGACAATTCACACCCGGACAATTCCCACACGGACAATTGCCAACCCGGAAAATTGTCAACCCGGACAATTCCCAACCTTGTCTACTCCCACCCGGACAATTACCACCCGGACAATTGCCAACCCGGACAATTCCCACTCCGGACAACTCTCACCCGGACAATTCCCACCCGGACAATTGCCAACCCGGACAATTCCCAACCTTGACTACTCCCAACCCTGACTACTCCCACACGGACAATTGACAACCCGGACAATTCCCACTCTGGACAACTCTCACCGGGACAATTCCCACCCGAACAATTGCCAACCCGGACAATTACCAACTCGGAAAGTTCCCACCCGGACAATTGGCAACCCGGACAAGCAATATGTTTTACAGGAAAAACGATAGAATATTGGTAGTAGTTGGTAGGGACAGTGAACAGCGAGAGGTGTAGTGATAATTTAGAATAAGTTATTCGTAAAGCTGTCCTACAGGAAGGAATAACGAGACATTTCCACCAAAGTTTTCTTATGCACAGCAGTATAGCATTACTATGAGACATCAATTTATATGAGGCCAATACAAAGCACGCCGAAAAATTGATCGAAAGTAACGATTCCCTGCATATGGGTAGGGTTTGGGATTTTGTTTGCAAGGACCATGGTGCATTTAATGACGTGCATGATTACTTTCAGTGACCCTTATTTCAAAGCTTCAAGTCACAATAGTGTGGTGCGTTGTAGACGCCCATGATGTGATAGAATTTATTTTTGTATTTTTCAGTTTCCGAAGAGGATGCGCGTGAAATGCGCCGTGAAAAACATTCTGAGCCATTTTTTGGTGTTTGATTGATGTTTTCTTTCATTTTACATTACGAAATTTGATTATTATAGGCTATTGAAAAATTTTCGTATAATTTTGTGATCTCGCTTCCTTTCGCTCAAGTTTTTCATTGTCTTGTAATATTTTTAAGCTAGGGAAAAAGTGGCCCTCTTTGCCCCGCCTATAAACATGCTTTCTACCCCTTATCTCGTAAACTCCTCCCCTTAGAGAAATTTTTAGTAATTTAAGGTTGCCTAGATGCAAAATGGTGCTGTCTTTGAGATATTTTTGGAACTGTTCATATCCTGGAAAATGTTCATAATTTAGTAAAGTCTAATTTTTGGTTAGGTGAAGAGGACAGAAGCCTTTGTTGTCTTAGAGAAGGGTATGTTGTCAACAAACCTCCTGAAAACCCCCTTTTGGGTACTTTACAACCTTCTTTTCGACTTTCTATTCGGGGGAAGGTTTTACGCAAAATACGTGCGTGGAGTCCACAGAAACATTCTTGAACTATTACGAAAATTTTTCTTGCTTCATTTGTGCATTATAAAAGGGTACATAAAGGCTGCAAACACCGGAATAATAGGGCCTCCTGGAAGCTCTGGATTTATTGTATGGATCAAATATAGGCCTACCCCACCCTCTTCTTCTCTTCTTCTTCTTTCTCTTTCGCTTCATCCTTTCTTCTCTTTTGTTTTCTCCTTTTCTTCTTTTCCCCTCTTCTTTTCCTTCTCTTTTACCTTTTTCTTACAAATTATAGGGGGCGGTCGCCCCTTGCCCCCTGTGGCGCCGCCTCTGGTCTTGATAGGTTAACAGAGTACAAGATGAATGCGCTCGAAGAGCCCCTAAAAATAACACCTTTGCGGACATTTTAGTGATGTTTGCCTTCATTTTACAAAGCAATTAACTATCTACAGACTGCAGACGTAAAAATTTGAATAATCCCTTTGTTTCATAATAGCCAGGAACAACTGCCATTCCATGTCTTTAGTGATGCAGCTTTGAGGGTTGGGAGCCAGAATGGCTTTTATATCACAGTGTCGGGCATGACAGTGTCATTTTCATGGCAGACAATTACATGCAATTATATACGGTACTACTATTTTCCCAACAATCTGGATTTCGTCAAAGGGGGATGGCTTCCCGAACAGTGTAGTAGGAATCACCACCAAAGAAGCCTCGACATGTGGTATATTTTCTAGAAATAAATAATAATCTCCCGACAAACAGAATAGATTCCCAACACAGTTAGATATCTGGTTGCGTGTTCAAAGCAATGTATCCACCGGCAAATGATTCACTTAAAAGAATAGTTCAAAGCCAACTTTATTTTTGATATAATACAGAGAAACTGATCCTAAGCATTCTGGTGAAATTTTCATTCAATTCCGATGTTGGGTTCTCAAGATATTAGCAACTGAAGTTATCACAATTTCTACCAGAAGTAAACTTGTAGGAAACAGGTGTGATGTTATAGTTTCACATCGAAGACCAATGTTTTGTATTTCTTTATTTTTTATCCTATTATTTTGACCTTTGATTGATTAGGATTGCTATCTTGGCCCTAAGGCACATAAATTTTAAAAAGTTCCACTGCTCAGAATGCATTTATGGTATGAATATTTTAGATTTTTATTGTATAAAATTGGTAGTAAATTTTAAAGAAAAACAAAACATTACCCTTCAATGTGAAGCCATGACATCACATCTGCGTGCTTCAAGTTCACGTTTAGTAGAAAATGTGTCAACTTCAAATGCTAATATCGCGAGAAACGAACATGGGAAATAAATGAAAATTTCACAGAATGCTTAGAATATTTTTCTCTTTAACATATCAAACATAAATTTGGGTCTGGACTATTCTTTTAAGTAAAACGTTATGCTCATAAAATTTCCCGAGATTTTTGTAGCTTCTGAATTTGTTTTTCTGAAAATGTAAATAAATTTCCGGCAGACTTTGAGCATGTTTGGAGGTGTAACACCCCTACATCTCTGTCAAGGGCGGCGAGTTACTCTCAATATTGGGGGACATTGGGGGACATTAAAGTCAATAGGCAATTTCTCAAATATTGAGGGGGACATGTCCCCCCACCCCCTTTCGCCGACCATGCCTCCGGTAGTGACCTCCCTGAGCGTCAACCCAATAAGCTTATTAGCCCTGATCGTAATTTGCTTTCAGGTTGTGAGACATGGCTACAGGAGTTTAGCCAAATACAGTGTGTGCACTGTCCAGTACATCACATGGCTTAGGCATTAACATTCGTTATTTAGTTGGGCCCATCCCAGTCTTTTGAAGTGGGGTTAGTCATTCGTTAGGACGAATCCTTACATAGGAGCCTGTCTGTGGTAGAGGTCAAATTCAGGAAAAATACCTTTTATGCAATTTTCCAGGTTCTGAAGAGTATCAAACTACAATCGAGGTATAATGATCTTTTCATCACTTTTTAAGGAGACATATTTCAATTTAGGGTTTGAAAATTCAGAATGCGGCTTCCCAAATGATCCTACAGGCTACCATTCTAGCCTAGGTGTTAAAGGAAAGAGCAAATGTACAAATGTATAACATAACCTCCTACAACGAAGAAACTCAAGTCAAAAATACGAAGCGAGTGACTTTGGTATTGAGTATGACGTAATTATACGAACTATGATAAAATAAGAATAAATAAATTTGTAGAAAGTAGGCTTATCTGCATTGCTAAGGAGAGGGAAAATGCCAGAAGTACCACCCATATGAATCAAAATGTGGTTCAGTTTCAAAGGGGGTTCGTTTTCAAAAACGGACGGTTCGTCTGAAACACTAGAACCTAACCCCTTCCCCGTCCCCTGCGTACGAGCTTGAGTTCGGCAAAGCAGTCCACTATTCTAAAGAGTGTCTAGTTCAATCGCCTATGAGTAAAACGGCCTTTAACTTATCTTTTGTTGCCATTTTCAATTTCTACTAAAATTTTGCAGCCTGCATTTGTCACACAGTATAGTGCAATTTTATAGGGTGCATTTTCCTTGGCATTTTTCGGAGCAATTGGGAGCCATTCGGAATGGAAAATCGTGGGGGTGGGAACTCTTGTAGGTGTAAATTGCCCTGAAGGAAATTGCTTGGGTGGGAATTGTTCGAGTTGTCTATTGTCCGGAGTGGGAATTGTCCGGGTTGGCAATTGTCCGGAGTGGGAATTGTCCGGGTGCGAATTGTCCTGGTGGCAATTGTCCGGGTTGGTAATTGTCAGGGTGGTAATTGTCCACGTGGCAATTGTTCAGGTTAGCAATTGTGCGGAGTAGGAATTGTCCGGGTGGTAATTGTCCGGGTGGCAATTGTCTGGGTTGCCAGTTGTCCGGGGGAATTCTCCGGGTGGTAATTGTCAGGGTGGGAGTTATCCGGGGGCAATTGTCCAGGCAAAAGTTGTCCGGTCACATGTCAAACAAGATAGCTGAAAAACAAATAAAAGGGGAAACAACTACCAATGAAGCGTTAAACTTTCCTTAAATTGGCAGCCGCTATGTGATTCAGCCTCCTTGTATGAACTTTATTCGAATAGAATAACTCATAAGAAGATTTTGATTTTTGGCCATCTTTGTTGAGCTGAATCCACCTCAATAAAAATAATTTCTAAACGTTTTTCATGAATTGTGGACAGATATTAAGAGCAATTGTGTCAAAAAACCTTTAATGATTACTGTCCTTGTTAGTGAAATATACTGTATTATTACAATGGCTACCATTTTGTTTTTCCGCCATCTTGCTTGACGTGAGTTCCAAAAAAATGTTCAGAAAATACATTTTAATTATTTTGTATAAAATATAGCCAGATATAAAAGAGCAACTATGTCAAACATATTCATGAATATTGTTCTCATTATTTCAATATATACTATAATTATTACATGGGCGACAACTTTGTTATTTTCGCCATCTTGGTTGACCACATCCTAAGCAAAATGTTCAGAAAAATACATTTGGAACAACTGTACCAGAATATTGACAGAAGTTAGGTTTAAATGTGTCAAAAACATCTGTAATAATTACTTTAATTATTTATTACAACATTGTAATTATTATATTGGAGATAAAGTAATTATTAAATTAGCGGCCATTTAATTGTTTCCGCCATATCGGTTAGCCTGGGTCACTACATAAAATATCAAAATTCATATTTTTTTAAAACAATACTTTTCTTAAAAAAAATTAGAGTCACGTCATTTAACCCACGTGAAGTCATAAATATGTCATAAGGTATTTTAACACAGTAATTTGCTAATTTGGTATCGTATTTCTATCCATCTGTAATACATTGTGGGCGATAACACCAACCCCTAAGAAGATACAGCCTCTCAGAGTTAAGAATGACAGCCATTTTGGATTTATGAAATTACGCAAAAGCCCAAACATGTGTGACTGGAAGCATTACATCACGATACTATACATGTGATGCCGATTCCATTGATACCAAATTTTCTTCGATTAGAATTGTTACCGACAAAGACATCTCTTTTGTTTATTTTGGGCAGCCTATTAACGCCAACTTTGCATAGTTCCGTTTGAAGAGTAAAGACGTTAGAAGAAAATCCATGCTAATGTTGTTTTTAAATTAGAACAGAAATTAACTTTGTGTGAAAGTATAAATTGGAGGCGGTGACACAAAAAGAAAGGTCTTTCATACAGTAATGTTCATTTCGGTACCAAGATATACAAGCCGGGAAATTTTCCCCTTTGGGGGAAACTTATGCAATACCACTCAAAAAATATCGTTTTTCTACGGCGTTTTGAACCACAGATTAGGACATGGCTTCCTTTGTAGCTATAGCACATGCCGAGTAAACATTTAATTCCATTACATTAAACAGGGAAATTTTACAAGTGGGTTCCAAATTCCATTCGACACTGACAATGTCCCCAAAGAACGCTTGGAATTGTGGGTAAAATAGACAAAATGGCGGCGTCCATAACCGATTTTTCTCCCAATCAGAGCTAAAATTAGATTCTCCCAAAAGGGAGGGGGAATCTTCCAAAGTGATATATGTACATGATAGTCAAACATATCATGAAGTAGAGAGGATGGATGTTTTAGTAAATATCAGCCCTTTAAATTCTTCAGCAAATGTTTCCAATGGACGATTGCTCCCATTGTCACTGCTTACCTATGTTTGTAGGAAAGGTATGGCATGGGTATCATTTGCATTTTTTTATAACATGACAGAGCTTATTTTTAAAGATATTGGACTTTCTTATATCCTTAACGGTTTTATTAAACAGTGTTGTTATTCGAGGTATAAAAACGTCGTTCAATGTTAAAACCAAACCCTGTGAGAGATGGATACGTTTACGAAACACAGGTTTTGAATATCAGATCACTTCGGTCACTTTCACTAAAAATTGTGTCCAACACAAATGAGTTATGGAGCTCTTAAAACGTCGTTATGAGAGCTACTTAAGTGTGCTTTCTGATCATGGAGATAAAATCTCTTTCCTGGCAATGAAATAACAAAGCCCTCTGCCGACTCTTTGATGTTTTGACTTTACCATCAATGTTTATTAATGCCTGTTAAGATTCGATGGGTTTTGCGCTAAAAATATTAAGTTTTCTTCCAGTGAATGTTAAGTCCTCAATGAGTTTACTCTAAGTATTGTGTAAAAACTGACGACTTTTATACATTCCACTAGATTCCCTTCCCCGTCAACTGGAATCTACACTCTTTGTAAAATAAACTTCAAAATGAAAACTGCAAGCATCGAAAAAACAACCTTTTACAGGTCAGAAAGTACTACTGGTTTACACAAAATAAAGAATACATATTGTATTAAAACAAGCTGTGTTACATAGTTGGTATATTATCAATTACCTGTAGTTTGTAACTGATTTTCTATGCATTTGGTTTGATAGAGGTGGAATATATAAATGCCAGTATTTCATATATTTCTTTTAGCCTTTTGATGGTGAAAAAACAAGCGACTCTGAGTAAACTATGTATTCACCATTACAGATTGAACAGGATTTCCAGATTCTTTACCCGCAAGCTGCTGACACGCTCTATGAGATATGGTCAGTGCTGCATTAGACTCTTGCTTCATATGCAGAGAAAAACTTCCCCTATGAAAAGAACAACTACCTTGGGACTGTTAAGTTTATAGGTTATTCAGTTGTATACAACAATTACAGAAAACCCTACCAGGACAGAGCAAGTAAGTATTTTTTTCAAACTATGACCATATTTCTTTCTATGTAAGGTAAAAAACACTTTGTGTAAATAATTAACTCTTCCTCTGAGAGAGTATATGTAGAAATAAGGGGCAGAGCTAGTTTCTGTGTTTGAATGATAAAAAGGATGTTCTTGGCCTTGACAAAGGAAATTTAACTGGTTTTCCAATCTTCAGTCGCAATAGCCGGTTCCCTTTCCCCTACCTGCTTTCTACCCTCCCCATTGAGAGAATGAAAGCATTTTTTTCTTTTCACTGATAAAACACTGCTGTAATAAGCAGTGGTAAGGGGAGGGGGCTATGATGGAATTCCACATGCAGTCAGTATGTGTGATAGTATGACGGTGTGTGGCAGATGGTCAGACTTCAAGAATATCATCTCATATATAGTTTATAACATCGGGCAATTCAGATATGGTTTATGGGTGTAACAAATATTGTTTTGCGAGCGTGTATGTTTTCACCTGCTTTGGAAGTATGTGGGTTAACCTAAAAAATAAATAGTTCCAAATTAGGGTAATCATGTTTGTTTGGTGTCTAGTATAAATTTTGAAATAAAAAAATATGATTTAGACGTCTTTTGCTTTTGCTGTATTATATTACACTTTCAATTAAACACACTATATTAAAGCCACGTGAGGATAATTGTAAGTAATAAGGTCAACAGTTCAACATGTAAAGAACATTTCACAGGCATGTGCTATGCCAGCAATCCCATTGTGTCATCGTTGTATTTATCTTTCTTTACTGTTACAATCTAACTTTTAGGTAACGGAAGATGGGTGTTCAACTTTTTTCACCCATTAAGATATACCAGTCCAGAAAAGGCCATACTACTGATGAAATATTTACGAAGGTGATATATACATAAAGAGGAGGCATCAAAAAAGGCAGCAAAGTGACCTGAAAATCTCTGTAGCAGCTTTGTTCAACATTATTCAAGCAAACAAAATTGTCAGATATTTTTCACCAGTAAAACTTGCAACCAGTGTAGTACGTAACTAATAAAACTGATAACCGTTACTCAGTGGGTTTCTTGTGACAGACCTTTTAACAGTTTCCTCCAATTTTAATTTGTTTGTAGTAAAGGATTCAATAACTGAATATGATTTCTAAAGGTAAACTGTCGGTTAATTGAAATGTAATTATTGGAAGTAGTTACTCTCATTTAGTTACTTTCATTTTTAGTGGATGAATGAGAAAAGGTCCTTCTAGGCTTTGCCATTTGTATTTCAGAGCAGACACAAGAGGAGGAAGGGGGTGGGTCCATTTCACGGACAGGGGTAAAATATTTTAAAGTTCCTCAAGCCGGTTTATCTGAGTCCAAAATACGCGATGGACGCTCCTTTGCATATCCAACAGGTGACAATGTAAAAGCCCGCGTTTACGCACTTATGAAAGGCATCCAAGGGGAAGGCCTTTGGCGTGGGGGACTGAAAACGATTTGTTGAGGGAGAATAACACAGGACTCGAAGGGAACGAGGATCGTTGTTTCGGTAGGAGCGCCAAGGCTCCAATACCACATCATTTTTAGTAAGAATGAAGTCGCCGAGGACTTTATTCAGCCGCTGATGGCTACAAAAATCTTGTAGAAAAGACCAGGTTACGCCCCGAGGCATAATCTGCAAGTTTCCTTATTATTTCTTTTTTTAAATTAAACAATTAGGCACCACTAATGTGAGAGCGTTTCACTGTAGCATGCAAAGCTGTACTAAGCTTAGGATAAATTTAGGTGTGGGCGTTAAAGGGTATGTGGGTCTGATGGCCCCGCTTAAACAGAATTGGATGAAGAAAGCTGTATTAAGCTGAGTAGCGAAGGGAAAACTGTCCCATAGGTTTGTGCCGATTTCCTTACATTTGCAATCTGGGTACATGTGTTAAGTCCTTTCAGAGCATTCGGCAAACTCTCCTAAATTGCACTTCTGTTTTCATTTTGAGAATTGTGTCCATCACAAAAAGTCTCTTGATTTTTGTGTGGAAGAAAAGGGTATAAAAGAGTGAGTTGACAGACATGTTATTTTGGCAGGAGTAGAATTCTTCAGTTTGAACCGACTCTACAAAGAACATGCTCATTTATGAGAGCTAAGCAGTCATGATATCGTGGGTGTGTCCATGTCTATATGTACGTTGTTTGGTTGCAAAGTCTCCCCCAGACTGGAAACACGTATACTTTACCATACTTGACAAACTGATGTGTTTTAAGGGTAAATAAAAAATGATTACGTTTAGTGGCTGTTGAACTAAGGTAACCTACGAATCACCAGAGTCTTATAACTGGGATCCTTTTACACACATTATAACGAGGTGGGAAACAGGGAGTATGTTTTTAAGTTGGACTTACATACTTTTAGTAAGAAGGCTTTAATATTACTGTTTTATGAGGATTGAAGTCAAGCAAGGTAGGAAGGGCATATCTAAATATCACATCTTCAAAAAGTAGCAGGTACATTCCCACGCCCTGGGGGATTTTCCCCAGTGAGCGTCAGATAGCATAATTTCATGTGAATGTTTGACACATAAAGCCCCCTTTTATTCAGGCCAAAACTGCTTAGATCAAGTTTTCCGAACCTTGTAAAGACCTCTTATTGCTTATATTTTTTGCGTACTTTTCACGTTAGACCAAATTTATGTGGCGGTTCTTTAACCAAGGACCATGAGCAGGCGCGGTTTTACGGGGGGGGGGGGGGGCTTTGGAGGAACAAGCCCCCCAAATTTTTCCGTGGTTGTGTATTATCTTCATGCTATATTTGAGTGTATTAAGAAAAACAAATTTGCCCAATACATTTGTACCCATCTTGGTCCAATGGATTTAGTTTCACAAGTGTGTCATGCAGATAGGCATGTGATCACGTTTCTTACATCCCACGTGCACGTACCTACACGGAACACCGTTGTTTTGAATGCATGCAGTACGCCAGCCACGCTTCGCCTTAGAACTGTATTACAGTACTCAGTGTACGTAGGCACAGTGCAGGCGCCTACTAGCTTACCCAGCTGCATTCTTACGTTCGACGCCAGTCCCTACATGAATG
>WURT03008269.1:0-16566 GCA_009936505.3 Holothuria glaberrima
AAGAGTGACTGTATGCCATGAACTGGATAACTGTGGTCAACATTGAAAGGGGGAGCGGGGGTGTCCCAACGAGTTTTTTCCAAGATTGTAGTTTGACGGCCAACATGGATGGTGGGATGAAATCAGAAGTGTGATGATGTCATGTGAAAAACCTCTATACATGACATGGATAACCCAAGGGAGGTAACAATGAATATGAGAAGGGTCTAGTTGACACTGAAATAGATGGCTTGTTTGTCACTCAGTGTATCAGGTACCATTCCATAGGAGGGACCAAAGACGGATGCAAGTCCATTTTCTGCAACTCGTGAGAAATCCTTATAAACTCAGCATATACTGTAAGGGCTTTGATGGAATTGATGATTATGGTACTCTGAAACCACCTTAAGAGTTTTTGAGGTGCAAGAATTGGTTAAAAATTAGTGATTTCTTACATGCATTTAGAAGGGCAGAAATACCAACTATCATTAACTTATCAAAATGTGTGAAGGAAGGTGGTAACTTGAAACTGTCACATAAGTAACACTACCCTTTGTGACTCACATGATATCATGTAGGTCACATAAGTTTGAAAAATGTGACTTACCTGACATCACATAAGTCACACTTTTCAAACTTTAATAGAAAAGAAATTGTGGAATCAAATGTTACCAAATGATGATAAGTTACCTTTACCTTCCAACCTACCCTTTGCAATATGTATTTCACCATTGTCTTTGGCATTATCTACTTGTTATAAAAAAAAAAGGTTTTGTATGTGTTTTGTCATGCTAGTCACAGTGATAATGACCAGGTTTTAACAATGTGTTTGACCCCCATATAGCTAATAAATTTTTGAGTGCAATGCTCAAGAAATGAATCAGCAAACAGCTTTTCGGAGCTGCAATCATGAAAGACTTTTTCTAGTTAGTTATTTTACTCTCTGTTTCCTCAGATTTCCTTTAATACCTATAAGTCAGTATTTCAAGTGTTCCATATTTTAGACATTCCTTGGTGTTGGCATTTTCTAAAGAAATGGCTCATTCCTGTTTACTAATCTATATAGTTGAAACTAGACACCTACAGCACTAGTAGTACTGAGTTCTAATTTTACTATCAGGACCACTTGTCATGGAATGGCCCTATTACACATATTATTTGCTTTATATTTCTTTGGTGTTTTTCCACATTGCTTTTAATCTGGCAGAGAGGGAAGCCGGGTCCTCAGGCCCTTAACCAGGTGACCTACTATTCTAGATATTTTCATGCATAACCTGTTCTCACCTTTTATGGAAAAAAAACTACCACAGCTGTTCTCATTGTCTGCCAAAATTTGGAATGTGCTTATTTCAGAACCTTTGTGATGAGAATTTGTCTCACCATCATCACATACTTGGGTACAGTATTTAATAAAGGAACTAAGCTTTGAAATTTCATTTTAACCTGCAAGATGTGAACATAAATCAATATGTCATACTACTGTGCAGGTAATCCAAGGAGTTTCCATGGATGAATTCAACAAAATATTTATCAATACAATTTTAGATGATCACAGGAAATAGAACCATTTGACAGATTATTTAGCATACCCAGGTGTTGTACGTTTATTCAAATGAGGGCAGCAACATTATATTTTGAAGTCAATTCAGGCTATTAACTTGTGATACAGCATGATTAATTGAATGACAAGTATTTTCCAGAAAGGGTGACATTAATTTGAACATTGGACATTTCCTGGAAAAGTTTTCTTTCATAAATAAGAACATTTATGAATGAGCAAGCTATGGTGATTAGGCCTGTGAGATATGCTCAAAGGCAAAAGCAGAACAGGTACACTTTAGAAACAACAAAAATCCATGTATACTAAATTTGGGTGTTGTACACCCTGTAAGTATTGAGGAAAAATGAGGTCTTTCTTTTAAACCCAATTTACATTTTGTTTTGTAAGGTGTCATATTCATGTCTGGAGACATGCATATCATGCATTTTATCATGTCACAAGGTTAGGGTCAGGGTGGAGACATGAAAAGAGGTTTTAAGGGCTAGAAGTCTTGAGACTTCTTATCATGCATGATAACATGTTGCAGACTAGGTCTTCTTTTACAGATATGTCATGCATGCTAAAGAGTAGTGAATGGGTTTAAGGTCAAAGTTAGATGAAGTTAGAGAGCCCTGGTTCCTTGAAAACAGTACAGTATATGTTTGCCCTCCCAAAAGATTTGGACTAACATCTGTGCCCCTAGTCAGCACCTCCCCTGCATTTCAACAGGCGATCTACAACACTGATTACAGTAAAACATAGTTTTAATAGGTACAGATGCAATTTTGTCAAGTACTTTATACCTTCTCGAGCAGTGAGGGAAAATGTTTTTTTGTTTATTTTCTTTGTTTATTTTTCTTCAGTTTACGAATGGTATTCCTGTTGGTGGATGCATTTGTCGGACTTAACCCAACAGATAATATCGCTTTGGATATGTTGGATGAATTTGGAGTTCCTTTCACTGTGAGTCCTGTTTATATTTGAACCACAGATTGCATAAGTTTTACATTGCCTCACCATCAATTCAGGAAAAGTGCACTTTCTCCAGAGAATTACCCTCAGATGGTGAAATCTCTAGCAACTCCCTGGTTGTCGAATCAATTTACAGTATGGTCCATTAAACAAAGTTATCCAGGGGCAGAATTAACTATGTATTGTTTTAGTTTTTTCTCAAGTCAAAACTGCATCAGAACTTTTTAAGGTGTATTCACAAAACAAAGTTAAAACTTTTCGTAAAGATATGCAGTGTTCTGTACCTGTAAATACAGTCAATGGATGTAAACCAATCATGTTCATAGTGATTGTATCTTGCTTTGTTACATCTTCAGCCAATTGCATTGACTATCATTGTTGAAACAACTGGTGTGTCCTTCGGTGTGTAAAACATGGGGCCATATGCATGGCACATCTAATGGGTCTTTTCATATGTTGCTACAGCTTTTTGTATGTACCACAACTCTGAAGCTTGGGTAAACATATGCACAAGATTTTCACACTTTTCCTTTCATCAATATGGCCTTTGAAGCAAGATATGATGCATATTAAAGTACAACTACAGAACTTTTTTTAAAAAGTCCCCAGTTTGTAAAGGAAATTCTCTTGTCCCCCACCTGTTGATGGTGTACAAACCTTGTAAACATGATATATCAAGACAGGAAACTTGTATGAATGTAATACTTGGCATGTAGGTGACATGTATTGATTGCATGATTGGGATTGTTTTTGGTGGGATTAAAAGGTCATTGACATCACCAGAGGTCAAGCTATGCAAACCTTGTATAAAACATAATTTATAATCAAATATGAAACATGTTTGGATGTTGTATCTGGCTTGAAAATTATAAATTTAAAGCAACAAGCAGATTTATGAACATGTTGACATGATATCAGTCTGTTCCATCTCTGCACATGGATTTTAAATTTCCATACCTTTATAATTTAGGCAAATTCAAAATGATACTGTCTACTTGAACCACAGTAAGTAATATCTAAGAGGTAACAAATGACCATTCCTTTTGATTCTCTGTTTGAAAAAGTTTTATAAAGTGTTGGCAATATCATGGAATCTAATAAGTAAAATGGTTCACATCCATGAATTGACAGAAAATAACATTTAAATGAGGAGAATTCATGTCTGTCCATCCAAGTATGCAAAATGTAAAATGTACTGGAAGACATTTGTCCCCTGTTAATTGAATGTACTTCATTTATTTTGATATATTTTAGGAATGCAATTCATCAATTTTTTAAAATGGGATTTGGAAGGTTCTTGCTATGAAATTGGTTACTGGAGAAAATTTTTTTGCATCTTTAGGAAAATTTGGCTGTATTTGTACACAAATTGAAAAAAAAAAATCATATTGATTCCTGAGAAGTAAGAAATTTCTTCCAGCCTTGTTTGTACTCATACTGATTGTGAAGGAAGGGTTCCTGTACTTACAACCCTAGACACTTTCTCTTCACTTGAAATTCTCATGTACTTACACTGCAAAGTCTCTTTTATTATACGGTTAAACGATAGCACAGTGCATGACATCTGTTGCCCTTGTACTGTACCTTTACGACCCATCTACACAATCATACATTTGTCCATGAACATTTTCATAAAAATGTTCGAACAAATGCTGAGAAGATGAAACTTTCAGTTTAAGTTTGAGCATCTGTATACTTGTTGGACATTGTTCAAATTTGTTGGGAAAGCAGTCCCCAAGATCATACATTTGTCCATAAGCATCATCATAAAAATGTATAATGATGTTTTTGACCAAAGGTATGATCGTATAGATGGGACTTAACACAAAACAAAATTCTTGAATTTGTAATATATTTTTTTTTTGGCAGTTCGTATTAACCAAAGCAGACAAAGCTGGTAAGAGAGCCCTCTACAAAACACTTGTAGACTTGAAAGAAACAATGGGAAAGCGTTCCATGGCCTGTCTACCACAGCCCTTCCTTGTGAGGTTGGTTGAAGTTTTTTTTGTTAACTCTGCCCAGGAGACAACCTCAGTACCTTTATTTGCATATTGCTTTGTCTATAAACAAGTATTGGCTAATAATCTTACAATTTTTGTCTAAATAAAAATGCAAATTTCTGTGATGATACATGAACTGTGATAAAGTTTGTAATGTGTGTTTGAATTTATAACCCTCTAGAATTGAGATTATGAAGAGTGAATGGGGTATAGAGATGAGAGCAAAGTCCCATTCCTTCTATCCGTTGTTGAAATGTGTAGGGTAGCTTTTTGTTTTGAAAAGATCTCCTTGTTTGAATGCTTCCTTCACCTTCATAGAACAACAATAACTTTGTTATTTTAAGAAGGTCACTACAAACGTAGCTGTTTTATAGAATTGTGAAGGAACATTGGCAACTTTCAGGCACATGTCCCCATTGAAGAAGTATACATCGTGTGGGGTGAAAATAGATTCCCTTGAAAATATAAAGCCCATTGTAGGAATGTAGGGCATACAAATTCAAAGTACCTCGACTACAAACTGCTTTTTCCTAAAGTTTGACAGAAACTCAAATTTATAGCAAGTGAATGTATGGATAAGTTGTATGGATTGTATTTGGAACATTTTTTTCTGAGTATGTGAACCAGTGGGTGCAAGCAAACTTTTTTGGTTCCTTGAAAAATTTGCATAATTTTTGTGGAAAAGAAAAAATAGTGTATGGAATCAGCAAAATTTATAGGTTTGGTTCATTTCACTAAAACATGTACAGCACTACAAACTCTAATTGCTCTAGTGTGTAGCTAGCAATATCAGCATTAGCAGCTCAGGGAACTCTGAGCTTCATGTGATGTATGTTTTTAGTGTTAATATCAAAGAAAAAAAGCCTTTAATTTCTGTGTAGAAAGGTACTTTGTCATGTGCGTGACAAGACTGTTGAAATTTCAATATAAAAACAACATAATTCTCACCTGGTGAAGGTATATGGGCAGTTACAATAAAATAACGGCCATGCCATGTTGTATTGTGTGAAGTGGATGTTTTTCTCTGCCTTAGGATATATACAACATGGGGTATGTGTACTTTAGGGTTATGCACATGAAAAATGGTTAAAAACCCCTGTATTAGGAGAGCAGGTAACCTCTCTTGTTTGTTTTCTCAACGAACTTTTGTTCCCCTTTTCAAATCAGCAGAAGTGTCATAGATGTCAATACTGCTGCTCCCATGGGGGCTTTATGTTGTCAGCTTATCTTGTGGCAATCTTTTAAACATTTCTTTGGTTAACATGTCATCCCCCAGGCTTTAGGTTGATACTTGATGAAAGGAGGAAAAAAATGGAACTGCTAGAGCCATGAAGTAAACAATAATAGCTTAACTGCTCTTACTCCTCAGTGGTATTTGCAATATAGGGTCCTATCCCTAAAAATAGAAGAAAAATTAGTGAAAAAGTTGTCAGTTGTCACTCTAAATACCTGGCTCTCAAATTCCACAAAAGCAAATTTTTAAAACATTTTACACTTTTGCAGACCTTTCTTTTAATCAAATTTTCAACTAAAGTGTCTCATCCTTTTTTTATATTTTAATGTTTTGGATGTTGTTAACTTCCTTATTACAGTATTCTAGCAAAATTGTGTGTTCCATTTAGATGGCTTGTGTGGTCACTCCAACCTTGCTTTGAAATTCACTTCCATTTGGGTGTGCAAAACAAGGCTGCCAAATCACACTTTGTGGCCAAACCCTCCTCCCAAGTATGGCCAAATTCTAACGGTGTGCTGTACCTACATCATTACAGGGAAGAATTTTTTAAGCCAAATGACTTTTCATACCAAAATGACCATATTTTCAGTTTAAAAAATATGGCCAAATTAGCTACATTGCCCCTCCCCCCTCCCCAAACAAAAATTGGCCTTGGTATGAAACTTGTTTCATCACTTTGGCAAGAAATGCCATCAATGTTTTAAATGAAGCTAAAAGTATAAGAGAGGAGCAGATAACTAATATACATTGTGAGACTTATATTTGCATATTCTTGAACAAATAAATACTTTCAGGAAGGGTTAAAAAGTTTTGAGTATTCAAAGGGACTTGTCCCATTTACATTCAGCTTGGCCCTGTAAATGTACGCCTGGTGTATTGAACTTCAACAATCTCACATCAGTTTTCCATTGGCCAAGGAGGAAATAGAACAGAACTTTTAGGGAAGACTTGGACAAAATTGAGAATTTGAACAGTATTGTATTTCTCTTTTTGCTATGATTCTGTTATTTTTCTCTTGGGTGAGGGGGGGAAGGGATCTTACAGATTGTTGTGCTCAGAATTTAGTTTGAGTTTGTGGAGGGCCATTTACCCATCTGAAAATTTGCTAAGGAAGGACATTTACAAAGAGTTTTAAGGAGACTTGTGTAAATCTGATTAACATTTGGAGTGGGCCATTGTATAAAAATAGAAAGTATGCCCTCAAGTGGGTTATGTTTAGATTGGCACATGAGATGCTGTTAACCTCAGGGTTGGCGTAATTGATTTGTAGTGAACTTGATTGTCCCTGAAATATCAGTCCCAGTCGACTCTCCCAGACTCCTCGGCACCATCATGTCTGCACGTTATCTTAGGTGACTGATTGTGATGACGGAAGTCATTTCAAAACATTCCATTCTAAAAAGGACAAATCATCCTCAAAAAAAAAAAAGGACAAGTTCAACCCCAAGATTTGCTAAAAAAAGTTAATTTGAAGAAAGATCTTTGCATTGGAAAAGAAAAAAAAAAAAAGAAAAAAAATCCAATTTGCTGTTTTCAGACATTCGTAGGATTTTGGTGGCATTGCTTCTTAATAACAGTATCTTGTGATTGGTTTGATACACAAAAGAACAGTTGTGACCCACATACAATTGAGTCACTTGGCAATGCAGTTGGCAAGCGATAAATCAGAAAATTAGAAGTTTTAGTGATTCCTTACCTAAGGAAATACTTTCCTGGTTGTATGATTTCAAATTGACATTATTTTATTCTGAAGTAATTTTGAGTACTCTTAGGATGTAGTTTTCACCATGGCAAACACATGTAGTACTGTGTGCTTTGGCATAGCCAGGCAGGCACTCCTTTTCTTTGGAGGGGGGGGGAAGGGAGGGGAGGAAGAGGGAGACTGCAGTGATGATAATATTTAGGGTGAGAAAAACATTTATATTCTGTTATATTATGTGGAGATGAGAAGGGGCAAGGCCTTTTAGGGTAAAACGGTAGAAAATTTCCCCATTGTAACCTTCCTCACTTTGTGGGAATCAGAACACATGAAAGGAAAAAGACACGTAGAAGAAAGATGGGGCTTTGTTTGGCTTGCTTAAGTTAACTATTTGCATAAATGCAAAGATCCATAATATTGGCTTAAAATCCACTGCAGGAAGTGTATTTTTTGCAAAAAATATGTGATCATATTTCGTTGTGAAAATACTTGGTTATTCAAGTACATTTCATGGTTCAAGTCTCCTCTACATTTGTTCCTATCACAGCAGGACTGAACAAATTAGAAGTCAAAACTTGTTTAGCAAAACTGTGTAGCAGCAGTCCTCTGTCTTCAGTGGTTTTCTTTCCCCTGCTTGCTTACGTGGAACATAACATTTATAATAAAGGAATGATCCTGAATTTTTATGTTGATTATTTAAACATTTTATCATTTAATAACACATATTTAAATTTTGAAAACCATAAAGGTTAGGTACATCATACAGTATAGGTCTATACCATTGGTTCACAGGTAGGTACAAACTTGAGCTTGTCTATATGCAAAGTTTTTGCCCTCCATGGGGATGACATCACATACTGTATTAGACTTGTAAGTGGGCATTTTTCACATCAAACATATGTTTCAAAATGGGGCCTACTTTTTAGGAATATTGTTACATCAAACACCCCTTGTCAAAGTAGGGCCCTCTAGACCAAAAATCTGCTCTACACATGGTGGGCTAGCCTGCTAATGTATGTAACCATAATCTAAACCTAATTCCAACCCATTACACAAATAAAATATTTGCACATAGCTATCTTCAGATGGTAACTGTTAACAAAATGATGGAGGAAAAATGTAGAACTTGCATCTTTCTGGGAAGAATTCACTCTTATTAGAAATAACGATAGATCTACTGGGTGTCAGCAGGATGCTATCCAGGGGAGATTCCACTTTATTAAAAATAAGAGTGGCATCTCCCCAGTAATATTGGTGCCTGTTATCTCTGTTCATGACACCTCTTTGTATATTTGATCACTGTTTTAGTATTTTCTGGTATCCTGATTATTTAAGTTTATCATTGTAATGCTATTCTCTTAACATCAAACATGTATCCATCTCATGGTGGGGTTGTCAGGACTGATTGCGTGTTTATATTTGGAAAAATGAAGGTGTTTAAAGAAAAAGTATGCTTGGTCTTTTAAAAAAATATTCCAAGAGGATTATTTACTTTCTGCTTTCTTCACAGCTCTGTCAGATCTACAGGAATACCATTTTTGAAGGCTTTCATTGCTCATATAACAGGGAGATTGGAGCCAAGGAAAAGATGATGCTTGATGAAGCTCCCATAGAGGAGGCATTGAGAGGCAAGACCTGCAATCCAATCTTTGTGATGATCGACCTCTGACCTCATGGGTGATAGTGAAGGAGCCCTCCTTGAGTCATGGAAAAAAGTCACATACAATCACAGTCATTTCTGTTTTATGGCCCATCTTCACAATTATACGTTTGTCGATGAACATCTTCATACAAATGATGGAACTTTGGTTGGCAAGATCAAACATGCCGCTAAAAGGTTGAACACCTTCATATGTGTTGGATTGTTGTTGGAATTTGTTGGAAAAGCAGTCCACATGGTTAAACATTTTTCCATGACCATTGTAATCCGAATGGATAATAATGTTTTGAAAAAAAGTATGACCATGTAGACAGGGCTTAAGGTATAGTCAGAAGTGCCCCCGACAGTTTGGCATCTAGCCTCATTCTTTTACTGTGGAAGCAGTGAGAGTAATCTTGTGCCTAGACTTTACTATCATGATATATCAGTATTATCATAACATCATCTCTCAGGGATGTGAACACTTGGGTGACTAGCTGGCACTGAAGATTTCTGCCCAGTAGTGATTTAAAATTTTGAATCACACCCAGGACTGTATTTTCAATAGGCACTGCAGGCAACTCTCTTATTTGTCTCCCTGATCCCCCCCCCCCCACCTTGGGTGGTGCTCAGTGCTCCGTGCACTCAAAATCCTTCTATCCCTATTCAATAAGGGAGGTGTGATAGCTGGGAATCAGAAAATTCAATATACTTTGTATAGATTCTGATCCTACCCCTAACATTTGCCTCTGATACCCATGGCAAGACAGAGTGGTAGCAAGTGGTTGTTACGGTATCAGACCAGTGATCTAAGGATTATAGTTTCAAGTCCCAGTTAGGTTGTTTTATCCTTGGCCTGTATTCTTTACCTCAATTGCCACTCCATGACTGGACCCCCGGATGATTTCTCCTTGCACAACTCCCTTCCCGACAGTTCTCACTGGACAGTCCCCCCTGACAATTTCCACCCCAGATAATACTGGGGCAAAACTCACACATGACAGTAGAAGTGTTGGAAATGTTTTCACACAGTGCATTATGGGATGGGTCAAAGATGAAGTGAACCACATACCTTCGCAGCAGTTGTTTATTATGCACACCTATTTTGGACGTATCCATGTAATTGGTATTACAAGCACAGACAATGTAGTGCAGGCATAATAAAAGTCTGCCGGGTGGGCGAGTACATCACATGCATGTGCATATGAGCAAAAAAGTTGTCACTGTACAGTTGACCTTGTGACCCTACTGGAAGTACTGAAATACCCATCTGGCTTATTGCCCATCAGACAACATGTCCCCATCACTGATCATATGATCTGAAATTGTCCTGAGTGGGAATTCTGGGGGGAAATTGTTTGGTTACTATTGTCTGGTTTAACAAATTGCCAGTATCACCAATAAATACTGTTTATAGCTTTTCTACCCCAAGATATTACACAGAGTATTGCATCATGTGAAAGTTTCATAGTTTGGATACATAATTCTTCATGAGCTGCCTAGCAGTGAATTTCTTACTGTAAAAACCTTATTTTGTTAAAAAAACTAACCCAGCTATGTTATTCTCAATTGTTCATCATCCTAAATTTATAGATCATCATTCATGTTTTACCTGTATGAAAATTTCCTTCAATAATATATGTCTCTGGACGTAGAACATGGTGTACACAGGTCCCACAGTGTTCATGTATTTCCTTTTCTTTCTATTTATAAAATGTTCACATATTTATCTTTTAAGAAAATGAGAAATGTTTCTGAATTTGCTATAATTTGGTGCTCAAGGTGGACAAGGCAGGAGGTGAAAGCAAGCAATATAGATTTGCAATGTGTATCTGTTTGCAACATTGGAATGTTACAATTTTGTAAAAAAATTTAGGATTATAAAGTTGGTTATACTTTGATTCCCTTTGCTGTACTTGTTTATCATGACTATACTCCTAAAAGGATAAAAAAGGGATTTATTTTCTCCTGAATTTTGTTACAAAACCACTCACCAAATATTCAGCATTTGAGCGCTTAGTGATAATTCGCATTTGGTAATGAGTCAAAAGTTCAGATAATCATAAACGTATGAGGTGTGGGGCCAAGGCCGGGGGCATATGCCCTCCCAATTCGGGCAAAAGAAATTGATAAATTACATTACAATAAGTTAATGAAAATTTGGGCAAATTGGTATTAAAATTTGATATTCGGGCAAAAACTAACCTCGCCCCCTTAGAAAAATTGACCCCTGTACGCCTATGCAGATAACAGCATTTTGACTCCATGGGGAATTCTTTGGTGAAACACAGGTCACTATAGTAACTAATGCAGCAAAGATTTTTGTGAATAACTACCTTCCTTGCCAGAATATTTGAATTGTGTATCAGTTTTACCAAAGTATGAGGAATTATAAATATCTTTTGTATTTGAAACTTTCTCATTCACCACAACACTGCTTGTCAATCAATCATATACAAGTATAAAGATAATTTTGGCATACCATGTTGCTGTCATACAAAATACAGCTTTTAAATAAGTGGGTTTACATTAAAGATTACTGCTCCTTCTGAGAAATGCTTTTATTTTTGTTGGTCACAACTCATTATCATTCCTTGAAATAAATTTTGATTGTTGTGGCCAGCAGCCACAGAGACAAACAACACTTTTTGTTTACATCAATTGTTAAATTTTTTTATTCAGCAGGTCCAGTATTAAATGTTTTTATGTGGGCTTTATCAGGAGTGATCTTTTTCTTTTATTTTCATGCCCTTTGCCAGATAACCCTTCCATGTTTATGATTTGTAGGAGGCCTCAAAACCTCAAAAAATGTTTGATTGTTGTTCATTCATTTTTTAGCCATAGAAAAGTACAAATATCTTGTATAACTGTAAAGATATTTTTTGAATAGAAATGATAAAATGGGTTACAACTTTTGAACTGAAGAAATTATGGGCCATGTCTGCAGGGGGAGGTGAATAGGGAGTGAATGGGGGTATGCCCTTGTCAAAACTTTCAAACATGTAGAGGGGGCTCAGGGTCCCTTCAAAATTTAATATTTACTTCAAAGTACCACATTTTCACAGTTAGATAATCTGTGCATTAAATTTTCAAGTGGAGGATAAGACCTCTGTAATCTGAGACAGTGCCCCCTCCCTCATCACCTATTTATCAGTAAACTGTGGTCTTTTTTTGCAGATATTGGGGAAGGTTGGTGGGGTTATTCCCTTGTAATAATTTCAATTATGCAGAAATGAGTCAAGAACCCTTCCTTTCAAGTAATGTTATAGACGTTTCAAATTCCAAAGGTTTTGCAAGTATATAATCCCTTAGCAGCGAGATGAGGTAGATTGAGTTAGGAGAGAACTCGTCTTAAACCTTACCCACCCTGAACAATTTATCATTGCTTTTTCAGTTGTGAACATAACTAAAGCCTCAGCACGTGGGGCACTGAAGAAAACAGATCAGAAGTGTAGCCAAGTGTTATCATTGCTGACTAACTTACCTTTCAAGTCGCTTTAAAATTAGAATAGTAACGGTAACAGTCTTCAACTGCATTTATTGAAAATGTTTTATCTGCTAATTCAGTTGTATGGAGCTCTGCTGGCTTAAATAAGGGAGGGGTGAGGATTACAACTAGTCGGTATAGCTACAACCCAAATAAATTCCAACACAGTTTGGTCAGAGCAGATTCCAGTAAGTTATCGCCAAATGCGTATGACGTCACTGGACCATAGAAATCGAAGTGCGCCCCTGGCTGTGATAAGCAATCAACTGACTGTAGTATACATAACATTAATAGGTTGTCCACTAACATGACGTCATGGTCGGTTGTCATGCACTGGTGACATCAATGCATATTCCATTTGATTCGATATTATTTGCTTCGGTACAATCCAGTTCAATTCACTCTTGCACATAACTCAAAGAGAGATTTGCATCACCCTAAGTATGACTTTTAACTTGGGGGTAAGCAAAAGTCTCAGTGGTGACTACTCTGATTGACATCAGAGTTGCAAGTTCAAAAGATGCAGAACAGCTCATATTACACAGTCAAATTTCACCCACAAATTTTATTCCTAGCCCCATCTCCACTTCATGTCTGACAGCACCCAGACGCATACCTACACCTTTTGTATTTAAATTGCCCAAGACCAGTTCGACTGAATGCACCGTGTGTATTACCGCTGTCTTGTATTTCAAGCATATTACCTGCATGCTTATGGAGTTTGAGGTGGTATGTCCATAGTGTGCTCTATACTACTCATCTCACATTTCACTGATGTGCATATGTCATGATCCAATCAAAGTGCCTGTTATTTGAAAGTATGGTTTAATTGTGCCCACCTTGCACGCAAACTAAGAGCAGTCACCAACTTTAAGTCCTGGGTGCCCCAAACAAAAATGTATTTTGAGAGATTAGTATCTGCCTTTGAAGATGCCAGAAACTGTTTAAAAGGGGCTCGAGTTGATATCGATTATTTTATGACCAGGTAGGAGGAAATTGTGTATGACAATGCTTCTGATTAGCCTAATTACTCATGCGTAACTTTCTATAGTTCCCGAATATGTGAGACTAATAAATGATTTTAATAATAACCCTTTCATTGCCATTTCAGTTGTGTGTTAGATGTTCAGAATCTCTTTAAAAGTTTACCATCAAGATGGGAGTGAATCTCCACAGGTGTGACAAAAAATCATGAATTGCGTGAACGAGCTCAATAAACCCCTTTAAAAAATGATTTGTAGGACAAATTATGATTGCTAAAGGAAGAATTATACTTCGACAATAGAACAGAAGCAAATATGGAAGGCAGTGCAGATAAAACATATACCTTTAAAAACCGATGATTTCACACTGGTAACACCTCACGGAAAATCAGTCATGTTTAAACTTAGAGTCATATTTTCTGAAGCGATTGTAACACCTGAAATCCGAAATACGTCATTCAAAGTGGAATCTTGATGATCATTGATGTCAAGTTGAACCAGGGAGCTGTAAGAGCTCCCTGGTTGAACCAAGATCCTAATAAATCTAATCTAAGTAGGTAACTTTAAAATGTTTAAATGATGAGAATGGATACCGACTTGTGACCTGAAAGTTGCTGGTGTTTTTTTTTTTTTTTTTTTTTTGTTCACTTTGTTTTTTTTGTTTATGATACCAATGCAGTTGGCGGTATGCCAAGGAAGGATGGAAAAGGAAGGTATGAATTATGAGAGATGCACATGGAAGATGGGCTGATGTAATCATGGAGCTAATGCGGTTCGGATAGGGTATTAGTTCTATGGTGTAATACTTACCAATGAGCTGATTCTGCCAAGTTTGTCCGTCAGAGAGAGGGCGCTACAATTATGTCAAAGAAATCTGTAAATGTTATAAGGTGTGTAAGAAAAACCCGACAGAAAGTGTTTTCTGTCACTTCTCAGTTTTGGTGAACAATACATTTAGGCCAAGTATTGAGTACTCGCGCCTAAATGATTTGAAAACGTCTCACTGTATCTACATACCCCACCACCCTGCGTAACAAATCTTACTCGAAAACAAAGTTATTAGATTCCGGATGCCTACTCACCATTTCCCGGATGCTTGCTTGCCTTTCATAGTTGTCTGTAGAAGGGAAAGTCCAGGTAGAGTTCGACGTTACCTCAAAGAGATGTACAAAAATGTAATACCGATTACTCACTTGGTAATATTTTCACCCGCCTTATGGAATCTAGGCTATCTATCTGACTGTCCGTCCGTCCGTCCAATCTATCCAATCAAACTATCCAGCCAATCTATCCATCCAATCTATTCATCCAATTTATCCATCCAATCTATCCATCCAATCTCTCCATCCAATCTATCCATCCAGTCTCTCCATCTAATCTATCTATTCAATCAAGATATTTTCGTGAAACTTGGACACATTGGTCCTTGACAGGTGGGCTTTATGTGACCACCAGGAAGTTGAGGTCAAATGTCATTTAGGGGTCATTAAAGGCCGCTTTGTGAATATTTTCAAAACGTATCTCCTCCCACAAATAGCACTGTATGTTCTTGAAAGTTGGACATAATATTTCTTATGTAGTGGTTCTTCAGGGTTGCGTACAGATTTTGATCCAAGGTCATACAAAGTCATCAGAGGTCAAAAGGTCAAAATATCTTTGATGCTTTGCGCCTGTGAGTCCGATATTTACCAAATATGGTTTAGTTAATTGACTGTTGAAGGACTTCCAGTTGGGTGTAAAATGTAGGTCAAAGGTCACCCAAGGGTCATTTGAGGCCAAAGTTGTTAATATTTTGAAATGCTATTTTCTCCTAGATGCATTACCATATTATCTTCAAAATTGCTCAGAAGGACGACTGGCATGTGCAGATTACAAATTACTTCTCCAATTTGGCACGAAGAATACTTTTGATACCTTTCTAACCAACTATGTGCCACCCCTTTTTTTTTACCAGTCTCACAGAATCAGTTTACTACCTATTTTTCTGTATACTGCACTCCCTTTAAAACTGTCATTGTACAAGAAGTCAATCCTGTGAGGTTGTTAAGGTTAGTTTAAAGGGAGCTCCTTAATGGGTATATTCATTGGGTATTTCCACTGTGTGCGCATTGTCAGAGCATGGGGAAAGTCAAGAGGTCAAATGACAGTACTTCGCAGAGTGTTAGAACGGCAGCTCCGTGGTTTATCTATCACGTCTGTCCACAATTGGTCAAAGCTATAAGCTGTTTGAGCTTTTGTGATCTGCCAACGTCACCCTATCATGTCTGTCCTCAATTGTTCAAAATGCATCTCACCCTACATGCCTTCATGGATTATCTTGAAACTTGGACACAATGTTTCTAGGATCATGGGCCTTTGGGTTGTACGGGAAATTGGGGTCCATGGTCCCATCTGGGCCCTATGGGTCATTTTATGAAAAATGAGTAAATGCATCTCCTCCTACATGCTTTGATGGATTGAAACTTGGATGCAATGTTTCTTGGGTCATGGGCCATTTGGAGTGTACATGAATTTTTGGTCCAGGGTCCTATTTGGGCCCTATGGGCTATTTTATGAAAATTCATGGGCGTGGATTTTCTTCAGACTTGGACACAAGGTCCCTTGGGCCATGGGCCATTTGGGGATGTACATGAATTTTAGGTCCAGGGTCCCATTTGGGCCCTATGGGCCATTTTATAAAAAAATGGCAAATGTATATCCTCCTACATGCTTGATGGAATGAAACTTGAAAACAATGTTCTTTGGGTCATGGGTCATTTGGAGATGTACAGGAACTTTTGGTCCAGGGTCCTATTTGGGCTCTATGGGCAATTTTATTAAAAATTCATGGGCCATTCAGGTTGTGCAGGAATTTAGGATCCAGGGTCCCATTTGGGCTCTATGGGACATTTTATGAAAAATTAGCAAAAAAATTGTACAAATATGATACGGGTTTGAGCTACTGCACCATTGGTGCTCATTTATTTATTTCCAGTATAAATATAAAATTTATAAACAGGACATCAAAAGTGAGATTTAATAAAATGTTAGTGT
>WURT03008280.1:0-11606 GCA_009936505.3 Holothuria glaberrima
ACAGGTGACATTAAGTAATTGATGCTAACTAGAAAGAGCTATCAGTAACCTTTGTAAGTGAAGTTGAAGATGCCTGAAAGAGCTTGGTATTTTGTTCATCATAACAAAAGAAATGTTCCTCCTTTGCATTCTTGTTTTGATGAGAACTGCAACTAACATTGTCTTGGTGATGTGTGTTTGTTTGTATGTATGTGTGTTTTTATTTGTTTTTGTGGGTCATGCCCTTTTACTTGGTATAAGGATGGATTGTAATGAGCTGCAGAACCCTGTTATTGTTATTGAAAGTTTGAGTCATCAGAATTCAAGCTGTAAAAATCTTGTATTAAGATATCTCAAGAATGTAACATTGACAAGTGCCAAAGCATTTGGGTGTCTTGTTATGAGTAGGTGAGCCCTGTGGTATTTAGTGGAGTTCAAAGATCACCTGAGGTCACCTGACATCAGAATCTAAAACCTTTGAAATAAGATATCTCAAGAAGGGCTAATCTCATATTTAGCATATGGGTGCCTTGTACCAATTATTTGAACTCTGGAAATTTAATCTGAGTTCAAAGACATTTTAGGTCACCAGAGTTCAAATTCTGAAGACCTCACTATCAAACTTCCTTAAGAAGGGTAATAATGTAATACTTTGTATTTAGCTATCCCTTATTGGGTTGATGAAACGAGCAAAATCTTGGTAAAAGAAAGCCAATAATTAAAACCTGAATGCAGATTTACATTCCATTTTCAGTTAAATCTTTAAAATTTCTGGCAAATTGCTTACTTGTGAATTAGTGAAAGGGTTATGTGTGTACAAATGAAGTGTGTATTCTTTTGTGTTCAGATATTTATCAATATGTGGACTATGGTCTCATGGACTTTATTAGACATATTTTCCCCATAGATGTATTGACTTATACATTGTAGAATCAGTATATATAAACTTTAGAAAGGAATTACATTATGGATTTAACTGGACAATTTGCCTTTCTCCTTCATCAATATAAGATTATGTTGCCTATGTTTCAACTAAGAGAACAGTGTGTCTAGTATGTGTTTCATGAATTACTTGTACAGCTTGTGTTTTACTTGTGTTTTGACGATGTGTTTTTCTCCGAGATTTATGAGTAGTTTTGGGTTTTACTCATAAATGCATATCAATTATTTTGCTTAACTCTGAGATGCATGACTTCTATTCATTTTACTAAATGGTGGATGAGTTCAGTCTGTGTTACTAAGAAATGTATGCATTCTGTGCATTTTACTCAAAAGATGTATTAATACTTACAGTGTGCTCCACTAGCTGTTTTGTCCAGGCGCGCTGCCCGACAAAAGTTGAAGAGCGTGCGTCAGCACCCGGTCTTAAAGTTGCTGCCCGCACAAAACCTTGACCGCCTGGATAAAAATATTGATTTAATTTCTTTTGGAAGCATTTGCAAAGTGATTTAAACACTTTCTGTCTCGCCAGAAGTAAAGTATTTGTTTGAAATTTTCCAAAAGGGAAGGCTTCCCCTTAGACCCTTCCCGGCAGGACGGCAATCAGTGTCATTTGCCAGATCAGAGCCATTTGCCAGATCAGAGCAGGGAGATCAGAGACAAGCATCTGGACAAAATTTTGACCTGTGGAGAACACTGACTTATGTACATTAGTCACAGGTCTATATATGTGGATTATTTTCTTGCAAGTTTATCTTGTCAGATGACTCTACTGGTGAATGTTAATTTCTTAACTAAATATCAGTGCAAACCTTCATTTCTGTTTGTTTTCTGCAGTGATGCCCCAGTCAGTGAATTATCACTAGAGTTATTACTACTCCAAGTAGTCCTTCCAGCTTTGCTTGAACAGGGCCACACAAGACAATGGCTCAAGAATCTTATACATTTATGGGCAAAGTTTGCCAGCTGGCTACTGTAAGTATATTTGTGGTTTACTCCATCTTAAGTACATTTTGTTTATGGGTAATCCAGATTTTTTCAGTTGTCTCTATGTGTAGCAGCTAGTTCATTACTCATGTGTCCTTTTTCCTTTTACAATGATCAGTAGGTGTGTCAAATAGACACAGTTATCAACTCTCTGCAGGATTAAGGTTTATCACCATTACAAAACAGAAGATCCACATTTAAGACAGATACTCATCATCCAAGACAGTTCCAATTCTCCCAACTAGGTTACTTTTAGCCTGTCTTTAGCATCTCCTTGTGCAGACACAAACTTAGTTTATTGCTTAAGGCGATATCCTGGTGAGCACACAAGCACATCAGAACACCCTTTTTTGCATGCTGTGTAAAATTAACTACTCTGTATCTTTTGAATTTTCTAACTATGATGTCAATCAGAGAGCAGTCACCAATCGAGACTTTTGCTTACCCTCAAGCAAAAGTCATCCTCGGGAGGATGAGCATCTGACTCTACTCAATTGTGAGAAATCCTTTGGGAGACTTTTTATACAATTTGACTCATAAGATAAGGGTGAGAAGGGATATTCCTAACTATTAAATGAAAGCATTATGGATAAGTCCATATCATTAAAGAAATAATTTGACTGCAGCTATACTGTGTAAGTAATGTTTATAACTGTAAACTAGAATAGCCTCATTATTACACAAATAAAATGAAAAGGATAAAGAAAAATGCCACTCATCATTGCTTCAAAAGATTCAAGTCACCACATAACACTAAAGACCCCAGTTTAGTGCAAGTATTGTCTTTGTTTTTATCATAAATTGGCAAATTTAAGGGCTGTTTATAGAAGAGAAAAACTTAGTTCTTTCACTGGCTGACAGTATAGTTAAATTTTAATAACTGTAGGAAAAACTGTTTGCCTTGTCACAACGCAGATTATCCTTCTGGGCCATTTTTGGAGAATCATTTAGAAATGAATTGTCCCTTTTGCTCTCGTTCAAGGTTTTAAAAGGAGTATATGCCCCCCATGTTAAGACACCGGGAACTCTATATAAGAATGAAATCCTGAAGATTGTCCTCATAGAGATAATCTAGATTGGTTGTAGCCACATCCCAAATTATAAAGCAAATTTACTGAGAAAAAATTATCATTTAAATGGAAACTTTCTTTGATGTTGTGGGCTGCAGTCCTTCATATTTGACAAGTGTGGTAACCACTGCCCAAGAGAGAAACATTTAACGTGCCATGCCCTCTTATATCTGATGTACTTTTCGAAATTGAAATTTAATAAAGCTTTGACAATTACCACAATATGACAAAGATGAAGCAAAAAAACCAAAAGAAAGAAAAAAAGGCAAAAAGCAACTCAAGAATGAGATATCCATACTTCTTGATAATGTGGTTTGTTACTTGGGAGTATATTCCCACAATATATCAACATGTTTGTGATAGCTCATAAGACACATGATTTTAGAGCAGACATTCAAGTTGGTGATTTGTAAATCACCCTGGTAAGTTATTTGCAAGTAAAGAACAGAAGAAAGTAAGAGACTAGCAAAGTCTAAACCTCCCAGCACATATTAGTGAAAAACATTTTCAATGAGGAAAATGTTGTGGCTTTTCCTCGAAGAATTTTGGATTATAATTGTTGGAAGCATGCTCAAATTGTTATTGTTGAAATAATGTTAAGATTGATTTCCATTATCATAAAATGATTGCTTGGGTCTGTTATTTTGTTTTAGATAGATTTAGGGAGAATAGGCTGTTAAAACAGCAGCACCTGTACTATTGTGTGGTAAATGTAAACAATTGTTTCCCCGCTTCAATAGGAACCTCCATTCCTACCTTCTTGGAGATGAGACCAACGAAGAAAATGGAGAAGAGGCAGGAAATGTTGTAGAGGAGAATGGAGAGGTAGGGGGAGAAGTTGCAGCAGCTGAGGAGGAGGAGAACAGGGTAGACCAGATTGAAGAGGAACTTGGAGCTGTAGGAGGGGCAGTAGAGGAAGATGGTCAAGTTCTCTATGAACGTGGGACTCAGACACTTGATGAGATAACAAATGAGGCTACCAGTCCATCATCTTGGTCCGATCAAAACTTACACCAAGTAAGGCAAGATGATGCAGCCAGTATGAGTGATGCATCTTACAGCACAAGACCACGATCATTGAGTGATGATAGTGATGTTGAAATGGAGGAGGATCTGGGAGATGCAGGAAGCACTTCAGAGACAGATTTATCAGAAGATGAAGTTGGAGCAGATGGTGCTGAAAATGGTGTAGATGGAGATGAAATGATGAATGCTGTCGAAAGAGAGGATGGTGCTGCTGAAGCAGCTCTTCCGTGGGATAATGATGTCCTTCATGGTGGAGGATTGATTGGATTTAAACCATATACCAGGCCAAATATGTTTCACTTCAGAGTGAGTAAGACTTTAATAGTACATGACTAGGTGATGTTGCAAGGTTTTAAAATAATTAAAGGGGCTCGTGGAGTTGATATCAATTATTTTGTGACGAGCTTGAAGGAAGTCATTTCATGACAATGTTTCTAATTAGCCTCATTACTTGTGTATCACTTCCTATAGTTTCCAAAAATGTGAGAAATTGTAGTTTTTGTGGACAGGGGTTGCATATGATTAATACCTAATAGTAAAAAGTGTCTGGTGACAAATTTGGTACAAATGATTTCAATCATTAATTACCCTATCATTGCCATTTTAGTGGTGTGTCAGATGTGCAGAATTTCTTAGTTTGACATTTACTATCAAGATTAAGTGTCAACAGGTGTGAAAAAAAATCATGAATTTGTGAACCAACTCAATATGCCCCTTAAAAGGCATTTTCTGGTGTCATTTTGTAGTGGTCTCATATGAAATTAAAATTTTTCAGTTCATGTCATCCAAACCTCTCAACATGCCCTATGGAAGCAGAGAATAGCACTTTCAAACAGTAATGTCATCCACATGCAAGATGCTATTGAGATAGGGTTTTCACTGCCTTTTAAGGAAAATTTTAGTGTATTTTTTTAATGTATCAAGTTTGGTTTGTGGAACACACTTTAAAAGGAATTTCCAAAATCTGACATGAACAGCAGCAAAAATTCAGAGTTTGTTGTTTCTAATAAACTGTAATGTCAAAGTGTTAATCTATAATTTATATTAGGGTTTCAACATGTTTTGGGAAACAGTTTTCAAATCAGTTGCAAACATAAGGACAAGTAGTAATTTGTGTCTTTTATGGTTTGAAAACACATGTCAGAATGTTGGTCATGAAACACTGTGTTTCCCTAAAACATTTTCATGTGCAATCTTATTTTGTACCAAATAGAAAAAGTTAGGTGATTGAAAATTATATTGTGGCAAATCTTTGAACAGACAGCAGATAAATGGATATATGGCAGCTTGAATAATTAAAAATCAACAACAAAGTACAGGACTTGTGGAAGATATGTATGGCTTAAGTCAAAGAGCTATCCATATCAGGGAGAAACATTCTGAAATCTTTCAAACTGATGACAAAACTCTTGTAAACATTGGAAGTACTCCTTTTACTTGTTATTAATAGCATTTGTTAAAAGAAATGATCATATGCTTATGGGTCATGGCTATAGCTACAATGTGAAACTTTTAACTCACAAGTGAGATTTTATACCTCCAGTTAGAACAAATTTCTTGTCTGTTTAAATCTTGAAACTTTTCTCAAAGTAGACCTAATTTCTTAATAATATAAAACTTTCATTTTAGGACCAAGTCTTGAGAAGATTATCGATAAGGTTCTAAAATTTTCATATTGAAAAAATTTTGGAATGATGGATATTTTGTCTGATTTATATCTTCCATAGCAATGTGTTAATATTGTTACGTCTTTTCTTATCCAGATATTCCTCCTCCTAGTCTTGGTTGCATGTAGTACAGTTCTTGCCAGTTTCGTTTGCCTCACTCTGCCTGTATATCTTGGGAGGAAGATGTTTTCCATCATTCTTGGTGAAGAAACCACCAGCCATGAGCTCTACACTGGAGCGTGTGGACTCTATTTGTGTTGGTTAGTCCTTCGCCTCTCTGTGGTGCTTGGAGGATGGGTTCCACAAGGCTTAGATCTGGTGTTGAGTAAAGTTAAGGAATATGTTCTTCTGGTAAGTGTTTTTAAAATTCAGCATTGCTTTAGACTATTTAGTGCAGTTTGTATCTTTCTTTTCATTGCAAGTATATTCAGTTATATTGGTTGTATTTTAGAATGTAGAAACTGTTACCAATGACAAAGGGTCACTTGATGTAAGGAAGGGGACCAGAGGAAAATAAGCAAACTTCTGAATTAGTCTTGTGTATAAATATTATTACATGGAATTTCTTTGGGGACTTTGTGCTAACAGAGAGTGAGAAAAGAATGCACGAAAATTGGGAGTGTTTTAACTAGTAGATTTAAATATAGTTATCCAGTAGCAGAGATCTTAGTTGTTTTTCTTATGTAGTAGAAATAGCATTTTTTATGCTGAACCCTTGTCTTTATTCCTCAGTCAACCTTTCAGTTTCTTTTCTGAATTCTAACATGAAGAACTAGAAGATATCACTTCCTGAAAAATCTAGTCATGTTAAGTTATCAAGTGAATTCCGAAAAAATATGCTCCATAAATGAAAGCAGAAGAAAATAAAACATAAAGGTAATATAAGTAAGGTCTGCCATAATAAGTTGGGTTACCCTGACAGCAAAGGTAGATTTGACTGAAAGATATGTGACTAGGTGGTATGGTAGTCAAACTGTTATGTTCTTGCATTTGAAGTATGTGTGACAACTGTGTGCTTCTACCCAGGGTAGTGAACTGGCATTACAAGTATATGTGAAAAACTGTGTGCCTGAACCCGGCGGGGAACTTGCACTTGCAGTATGTGTGACAACTGTGTGATTCAACCCAGGACGGTGAACTTACATTACAATTATATGTGAAAAGTGTGTGCCTGTCCCCGGGGGGGGGGGGAACTTGCACTTGAAGTATGTGTGACAACTGTGTGATTAAACCCAGGACAGTGAACTTACATTACAAGTATATGTGAAAACAGTGTGCCTGTACCCGGGACAGTGAACTTGCATTTGAAGTATGCGTGACAACTGTGTGCCTGTACCCAGGACAGTGAACTTAACATTACAAGTATATGTGAAAACTGTGTGCCTGTACCTGGGACAGTGAATTTGCATTTGAAGTATGTGTGACAACTGTGTGATTCAACCCAGGACGGTGAACTTACATTACAATTATAGGTGAAAAGTGCGTGCCTGTACCCAGGGCAGTGAACTTAACATTAGAAGTGTATGTGAAAGCTGTGTTCCTGTACTTGGGACATTGAACTTGCATTTGAAGTATGTGTGACAAGTCTGCGCCTGTACCCAGGACAGTGAACTTAACATTACAAGTATATGTGAAAACTGTGTGCCTGTACCTGGGACAGTGAACTTGCATTTGAAGTATGTGTGACAACTGTGTGCCTGTACCTGGGACAGTGAACTTGCATTTGAAGTATGTGTGACAACTTTGTTCCCTCCCAGGACAGTGAACTTACATTACAAGCATATGTGAAAACTGTGTGTCTGTACCTCGGACAGTGAACTTGCATTTGAAGTATGCGTGACAACTGTTTGCCTGTACCCAGGACAGTGAACTTGCATTTGAAGTATGTGTGACAACTGTGTGCCTGTACCCATGACAGTGTACTTGAATTACAAGTTTGCATAACAATGTGCTTACACATACACTGTTGAACATGAATTACAAGTCTGTGTAACCGTGTATCTTGTGCATGCAATATTGTGCTTGTATTATAAGTATGTATGACAGTACACAGGATATTAGTTGTAACAAAGAATAATTGTGAACTCTATTAACCAGGGTCATAGATTAAGGTTTCAGGAAGTGGCAGTCTCTGGTTACGTAGATGCCCACTTAAATCAGTTGAATTCTATATCCTGCTAGAGTGACCACCCTGTGCTAAAGAGGACATAATCAGATTAACTTTCAGAAGGCTAGACAGGGCTGTTGTCTGGGGTGTATGTCTCCTATGTCAACTTTGATAATGTTCATAAGTGACACAATGGAAACTCACCTGGCAAGTGGCATGTTCCCAACATGTGGTAACATTTGTATGACAGGAGTGACGGAGTTAATTTAAAGCAGGGCCATCAGTCAGCTACATGAATTAATTCTGACAATTTTTGTGGCTGTGAAGAACCCATTAATACATCCTCTCAGTCCTGATTAAAGATCTAGGTCTGGTGTGTAAGAAAGCAAATATAGGACTTATGTGTAAGGAAGTTTACTTACAACATAGTCTAAGTTAATAATTTGGGACATGCTACCAAAAGCACAGAGCTTTTTCTACCATTCAGTTATGGATGAAAATTTTCAATGAATGATCTTGTTGAATTATTTAAACATTTGTTCATTTTATGACAAATTAAATTGCTACCTGAATAAACTTCACATTGCCAGAAATTATTAATTTTCACTTACCTATTGAAGCATCAGATAACATCACAGTGGTTGTTGAACCACAGTTCATACATTGCAAGAATACTTGTATCATTTGCTCAGAAGTATAGTTTGTCTTTTCTCGTATTTAATTTTTCTATCTAGGTTGCAAAGGCAGTTCTAGTAGCTGTATTACTCTTAGGTGTAATTCCCATCCTTCTGGGACTACTGTTTGAAGTCATCGTTGTCATTCCTTTGCGGGTAGACCTCAACCAAACACCAGTGGTATTCCTTAAACAAGTGAGTTTCCGCATCTGTTGTGATCATTTATCTGTTGTAAGTTTTTACATCTGTTGTGATCATTTATCTGTTAGCAAAGAGATTATCCCACCACAGTCTTCAAACCAAAAGTGTCCATCTGAGAAAGGATGTTGCTAGGAGATACTGAACAGAATGTCTTGCCCAGGATTTCACAAGGATTTTAGATACATGAAATTAATAAATGTTTATGTTTGCTTGTCAGAAGCATGGAAAAGGGGTATTTAAAGTTTCAAAACTTTTATAAAATCCTTGAACTTTTAAAGAGCAGTATGTTTACTTTTCCCTGACATTCCTGATGACAAATGCTTGTTAATTAGACGATATGTAAGTTTAAGTATAATATGAATTCCCTCAAAAGTATCTCAGAAGTTGTGTGCAAGGAGACCAATGCATTGTGAACATCTTGTAGTGTAGGTTTAAATCTTAAAGGCTTTTAAATGTTAGGTTCAGTTACATCTGTTGGTTGAGAAGTTTATGTTGCAACAATATTGTGGAATTTCTGAAATATTCAACCATTATTACTGAATAACCATAATGGTAATATTTGGTTTTTGTGAAGTGCTTTATACCAATTATACAATTTCATAGCACTCTTGAGCACTCTTTTAATAATATCTAACAATAATAACCTGTCACAGGGACAATACCTCTAGTCTAGAGTGCTGTAATTATACACCCTATACAATAGCAGTTTACCTCACAGGGTATGGCAGAATAACATGTTTTGTTTTCATTCTTTTCAAGGATTGGGCTCTTGGGGTCCTACATACAAAGATTATGTGTGCAGTGACTATGATGGGTCCAAACTGGTGGTTAAAGGATGCTTTAGAACAAGTATACCAAGATGGTTTTAGAAATCTTAACCTCTCCTCCATTATAAGGAATCTGGCATTACCTGTAATCTCTTGCCTACTATTAGCTTTGGCAGCTCCATATTCTATTGCATGTGGAATATTTCCTCTCTTAAGTGAGTGCCAGACTTCTAATTTTCTTATTCTTTTCTTTACTTTTTTTTTTTGTTGATGTCAGGTTTTATGTTGGTGTGAAAGTTGTTCATTGTCTTATTTTAAAAAGCTTAAAGCATAAAAATGACATATGTCATTGCTATATTATGGTAGTATGAATGTCAAAGATTAGTATAGATCAGAAAACTGTTCATATCTCTAAGATGGGGGAATCTCTTTTAGATTATCCCAGTCATAGTTTAAATCAGTATTCACTCTGGCGCCAAAATGACAATGATTTCAGCCTTTATGCAGGGATTCCTTGCAGTCATTAGATGGCAAAGTAAACAAATTGTTAGAAGTCAGATGATTTCATTCCTTTTACATTTATTACATTGTTACATTTAGCCCAAGGCTGAGGTCTTTTCGCTCCCAAAATCTCTGGTTGTAAAAGTGGGCAAGATGGGTAGTTCATTTACATAAGTTGCTTTAGCCTTGCGACTCTTACTGGATGAGAGTTGTATATCTATTCGCAAAGTTTGCCTATGTGAAGTGAGCTACCTTACTTTTATGCCCATTGAAAGCATTATAAAGTGTGTATCAGTAGAGTTGCCATGCTTAGGGGAGGGGCTGAGAGGGGGATACATCAGGCACTTAGACTGTTCTGTGTATGATGTGAGTGTATGAGCAGTTGTTTGTATGGGAGAAAAGAGTGCTTGGGTAATTTTGCATGTGAGATGAGGAACTGCGCATTTCTTAAATATTGTGTTTATAACGCACCAACATGGCACACAAAGTAATCATTATTAAACTGTTCAGTCTTACCAATTAACTTTATCAATAGCTTTATCTCTTCAAAATTTTATGCATTACAAGAGTAACAGATGTTGCACATTTGAAGGTATAAAAGTTTGGCTGAGCAAATTATTTTTCTACAACAAATAACTGAATTTCTTCCTGTGAGAGCCTTATGTCTTGAAAAGAAGGCTACCAGTCGGCCTTACTTTGAATTATCTAACATTCTGTATCTATTAATATTAGGTGGAAAATATATGAAAATTTTATGTAAAGCAAACGCATTATTAAGTGCAGGGAAGTCTAGGTAGTACTATGAATAGAGTGGCTTAAGGGTCGTTTTACGTGCAGGGTTGATTATAGCAATATTTTATGAAGGTTGGGTAAGATAGAATATTTGTACGATATTCTATTTTCATAATAACCAAGTAATAAAAAGGAAAGCTAACAACAATTTGTAAGTGCTTGGGTTAAATATCATTTAAATACACATGCTTCAATATCTCCTTGGTTTATTGCTTCTTGACAGGGCTGGGAGATGAGTGGAATCATCTAGTGGCAAGAAGCATCTATCCCTTCCTTCTTTCTATCATCTCATTGGTAGCAGTCATCATGTTTCAAGTCAGACAATTCAAGAGGTTGTATGAACACATTAAAAATGATAAGTAAGTTGAACCTCATACACACTTGTAGTGTGAGAATGAAAAAGTTTAACTGAGTATCCACTGTGCTTGAGACTATGAGTACAAATGGACTATTTAGCTTGTGACAGTGAGTACATCTTCTATCCCTGCTTGTGACAATAAGCACCCATACTATCCCAGCTTGTACTATCCCTCCTTGTGACAATGAGTATGCATGTACTATCTCAGCCTGTGGTAATGAGTACACATATACTATCCCTGCTTGTGACAATGAGTGCACATGTACTATATCAGTTTGTGATGATGAGCACACATATACTATCCCTGCTTGTGACAATGAATACATTTGTACTATCTTAACCTGTGGCAATGAGTACACATCACTACCCCTGCTTATGACAATGAGAAAACATGTACTATCTCAGCTTGTGATAATGAGTACATATGAACTACCTCTGCCTGTGATAATGAGTACATATGTACTACCTCTGCCTGTGATAATGAGTACATATGTACTACCTCTGCCTGTGATAATGAGTACATATGTACTACCTCTGC
>WURT03008291.1:0-16565 GCA_009936505.3 Holothuria glaberrima
GTTCCTAAAGGAAATTTGTCGTTTGGTTCATGTGATCTAGATTCTATCGTTAAAGGGAATGACGTTTCCGACGAACGGCTGTTCGCTGAAGGTTCCAACCAATTCACTGCTTTGGGAATCTTCGTGGACAAAACAATATTTTCTGGACAGCCAAAGATTTCAGGGGTCACTGTTTAATTCGGATAAAGACAGTAAAAAACGAAATGTTAACGGTTTTGTATTGTCTCTGCCCATGCGTTCAAATCAGGGAGTATTTGCCAGTGGCAACCCCCTGTTTTTAAGGTCTTTTATGGGATCAACGTAACGCCCGTGTGGGGAACCAGTGGCAAATCGTCGGAAAGCTTTGAAGTATTTAGAGAATTAAACCGATCAGAATGAGGCATTTGTCATCTTCAAATGGATTTAAATACGCACTAAACGGATTACGAAAATCATGTTCAACTATTTCTTAAAGTAGCTGTTTACGGGATAACAGGTGAATTTTATGATGCAAGTGGCGTATGCATACAATTACAACAGGTATTCAACAGAACTATTCAACTTTCAAAGTGTTCTATATTCAGTCATAGCGAGGCAAATGTTCATAACAGGTGAGCGCAAAGCACGCGGAAGAATACAACGTTATTTACCACATTTTCATGTTTCTCTTCATTTTTCTTGCAGAGTAATATACTGCATAATGATTCTCACGTATCTGCTCCAGCCACCCATTTTCCTTCATTCTTTTCTATTTTACCGACGTTCTGCGAATATGTGCCTCTCAAATGTGTTTTACCGTGAAAATATTTCGAAAATAACGGTAACGTTGTACTATAATTTACTAAACAGGGTTTTCGAATTAGGCATACTTCCCAAATACAAAGAAACATTGAAAGGGTTATGTTGGGTAGCGTATACAAGAAATTACGATGAGCGTGAGCAGAAAAAATGTCTGCCAAGCTACTTTCAACTAAGGTTTAATCATCGCAGGGCATAACCGGCGGAGCTTTTGACCGCAAGCGCCGAGGGTGCAGAGTCAAAGTCTAGCAGGTTAGGGACGAGGGGTTCTTTCGAGATCTGTTCTTGATGGAGTTGCATCAAATTTGACCCTTTTTAGAGGATATAATCAGGGGCGTCCCCAAGGATCGATGAATGGGGGGTGCAGGACATTTTTTCCCGACAAAGCGGGCTACATTCCCGACAAAAATGCCTCAACGCCTTGTCAAGAAAGCTCAACTCATAAGCAGTGGCTTAGCCATGATATCTCTTACTGGGGAGGGGAGAACGCAGTATGTTCTTTGATCACCGGCCTGGGGTGGGGTCTTAAGGAAGGGGGTCCCCTCCCATTTGAGAATTTTTTTTAAAAAATTAGGTATCCTTTACATGCCATCTGGTGCTACATATGTAGGGTTACCATATTTCTCTAAGCTAAAAGTGGGACATAACTTTTGAAACTGATCAGGTGGAGGGTGGTTTGAGTGCCGGAAGGACTATCTAAGCGGAGCGCCACCATCGGTGGAAGTTACAAACCCCCAAACGGCCGGAAATGGCAATTCCCGAGTGTTTTAAGCTGTCTGTACGAAGCCTTAAAATAGGGATCTCACGTCTGATTTTTTTCAATTAATCACAAAAGAAAATCTATGTAAAATTGAACGGAAATTGACAGCCCTACTAATTTATGAACTGGATTTCCCCGATCTCGAATTAAGAAATAGTTTCTTTACGGTTGATCCCTCAACCATAATGATATTTTATTTGGGTTCTTAACAGGAATAAGTGGCGGTCGGCAATTCTGCGTCCTGGTCGGGCGCGGCGGAACGGAAAAATATTGGGGGCTGATTGCCAGGAAGACTGTCTAAGCGGAGCGCCACCATCAGTTGGCGCGGAGCGTACACGAAAATTTTTGGCTTTACAAACCCTCCAGATGGCCAGAAACGGCACTTCCCGAGTGTTTTAAGCTGCATTTACTCAGCCTTGAAATATGGATCACATGTCTGCACTTGGCAATTATTGGGGGGCTGAACATACCTTTAGCCCCCTCACTTTTTTCATTGGGGGCTTGGTCTCCGAAGCCCCCTCCCCCTCCCCGTTCCGCCGCCACTGGTCCTGGTCGGGCAAGACCGGCGCCGACCGGCAGATTTAGATTTTGGTATCTGCAACCGAGAAGCCAAGTGGTGTAATATTTTAAGTTGATTTCACTAGCTTTGTTTGCCTAATATGTGCAGGCCGAAGTCCGGGTTGTAGCCTTATCTAGGCTAAAAACAGTGATCAAACATGAGGAATTTTACTGTGCCCACAAAAATGTGATAATGTGAAATGTGATATATTCGTTTTCGAGAAAATCGGAACGATTTGTCTTACCGGCCGGGACGCTCAGTTTTCTTTTCAAAAACGGGACAATCCCGATTAATTGGGACCGATGGTAGCCCTATACATATGTTACCCCTGAAATAAAATTTGCATTCGATAATTTACGCATTTTAAGTACTAAAAAAATCGGCATCTGGTTACATGATAACCATGATCGACTAACGGTCATTCGATTTCTTTATGACGCAGCAGGTTTCAGGGTTTGGAGCTCGGATTACAAAACCTGCTACGCGGGACTTCTCAATAATCTAAGGCACGTTCTGCCTTTTTTGAATTAATTGTTGGACAAATGGTGGACATGAAGGATGCGCGCGAAGCACGCCGAAAAATAGACTTTTAAAGACCATTTGGTAATGTTTCTAGGAACTGCAACTACAGGAGGAGTCGAAAAAGCGAACTTCTTTGGCAATCATCGGAATACAAAATGTACGCATCCTTAAGGTTATAGAAAAACTCGAACGCCTCCGAAAGTGCTTCCATGTGTTTGCACAATGAATACATTGATAAGGCCGACACCTCTATGCTTTACTTATCTGACGATTACAGGCAGATATTGTTCATGACTATGAATCCACAATTTAAAAGCTTCTTAACCATTCATATGAGCGAAGAGCACCAGAAGCGATGAACAATCAACAGAATTCGTGGATTTTTAAAATAACCGTCCTAATTACAGGCTAAAGGCCGCGCCTACCATTCAGATTAATATGAATATTCAGCACTTACAGATACTTCGATCAGCTGTTCGCTCTCACAGTATAAACACGAAGTACGAGCAGTGGCAAATACCTGTACAGTGAAATCGTGAAATATGGCCAAGTGACGTGTAATGGCATACCAGACATCGAAGTCGATTTTGACGTTTCAATGAAATTTTCTTATCGACTGAACTGGTAAGTTTAGTAACCGCATCTCCCCGTGAAAACCGATAAGTATCGAACCACGATCACTGCGAACGAGCAACGTAACACTGCAATACCTTATGTATGTCAATTAAACTGTTACAGTGTAGGCTTTCATAGGCCTTTAGGCCTACGGCCCTATATCTGCAATCACGAAGAAAAGTGTAAAACATCGAAGGCTCCTTCACCCACACAAAAAGAAGATATATGCACAGTGTATTTACTATATAACGCTAGGACTGCCTGTGGTGTAAGGTACCCTATGACCCCACAAAATAGGAGACGTGAACCTTTTCGATTGGCATATATGCCAGCCTCCGAGTAGTCTCGTATTACAATTTACATTTAAAAGGCTGCTTATGTGTGGGAAAAATACAAGTTCAAGTGGGTGTTGTCTGCATGAACTGGCTGCCCAGCTTACAGAAGGAGGCTAATTGCCTACATACATTTCAAATAATATAAAAAAGCATTGATATTGTATGACCATCAGCTTGAAAATCAAGGAGAGGACATTCTGAAAAGGGGTATTCATGACATGGCTTTTGTAAGTCAAGATCCAAGTGCCACTACCAAGAGCCTTAGAAAATATGGTGAACAACATAGTTTTGTACCATCCCATTTGCTAGTTTCATTCATGACTGAAATAAAGTGCTCACTAGGTCAAAGCTGGTTAATCTGACAGCGCAATCCATGATAAAAAGCTCATTACATGCTCAGTGTGTTCTGATGAATACAGTCACACTATTGTCTGCTATGTTAAGACTGCACGATCGACAATGAAGTGTTACCTTCAAATATTAGGGTGTTTATTTCTTTTTTTTTTTTGAACAAGAACGACGGGGTATTCAGTTGCAAGGGAGAAGACATGGTAGGGTAAGAGGTGAAGGCAGGGGTCGTGGAAGAGTTGGAGGTGCGAAGATGAAGGGGACTGAGGACTTATTTTGTCTTGTTGTCATTGGAAGGACATTAAAGCCATCCTGTTGGGCGAAACAACAGAAAGGTCATGGCCAATTCAGCTCTATATATATCATGTGCTGGTGTCATGATAGACCTTTGATGTTGTGATAGCTGTCTTGGTATTAATTTTTTTTTACCAATAGTTGAAATATTTCTAAAGTTCTTTATTTTAATTTTCTCAATAGGTCATGGTTGAAAAACAGTATAGATGAATAGGCCAGGCGAGGCTTGCTACGCAGATTACCGGAGCTAGGCAGTTAGGACGACTGTTCCTGGACATCTTGGAATTGCAGCCTGCATCTGAAGGTTCTGCGCACCAAGCCCTGCCTCACTGGTGTGTATGTGAAAAGTTCCTAGGTATGCCCATGGAAGAGGAAATACTATACTGTGCTGTGCTGAAGGTCAGGACAGCTGCCTGTCAGATGAACCGGTAAGGCAATTTCCCAAAAGTTGAATATATTTGTAATCAATAAACTTAACTCTGTAAATCCAAATTGCCAAGTGAAAGGTTCCAAAACTGCATACAAAAATCCACAACTGTGTAAATACCTATCACAATGGTTAAAGAACCTCTTATGAAATTAATCGTGGTATCCTTTGATTGCGGGGCAGCTAATCACTCTTCGTGGTATGTCTACCTGCCGGGTTAGTATAAGCTTTCGATACTTTCTGTTACTCTCTGCATCTTTTAATTGGCAACATCTCGCCCCTCTTCACGTGTGAAAGCAAATAAACATGGAGGCATCTGAACCAAAATTCGTGGTGCTTGGTAATTTTATGTTTTATTATATTGTTACAGTTTGTTAACTGGGATATGAAAAACTGCAAAATGTTTAATATTACATGTAATTAAACCATGATGAATGTGCCACATTTTTACTCGTACTTTTATACCCTTTCATTGTTTCAGGAAATGAATGTTATGGTCCTTGATCCTGGTGTTCTGTACCATGCCCTAAGAACCATTCATGACATATATTTGGGATGTAAGGCAACCCTGAACCAAACAGAGTTATGAACCGAACAGAAGTATATGCGCCATTCTGCCTATCGACAGCTCATTACATGGCAGTATGACAGTATGGCAGGATGGGGCAACACAAGAGGGCAAGTTGACCCAGCTGCTGTGTTGCTAAAATTCATACAACCTATCCCAGCACAAAGGGCAACTACACTGGTTACAGGCCAGGCATGCTAGTGTAATATGCAAAAACTCCTTTCCATGAAAGGTTTTCTGTTTAAAGTTTCTATCATACGTGTAGCATTTAAGGGATTGTCTTTGTAGGCAAGCTATGCTGCCACAACACCTTCCATTCTAATGTATTAGCCTTCTATTCACAATTTAACATTTCAATTTGCAGATTGTTGTCCTCTACCAAGCAGGTGTAATGATCAAACTGTAAAATTTCACTGGGGTTGTAAGCATGTTTACTTTCACTGATAGGCTACTTAACAAGAATACCAGTGGTTCATACAATATTATGGTAGCAAAATGGCATTACATGGTTAAGAATTATAACAACTATACTGCAACCACAAGGGAATGCAAAGTACATGTAACTCTGCTGTCTCACCAAAGAGGACGGCCTTTGACTTGAACATGACATATTCATCCTTCAGTCCAAATATTTCTTCTTCTGAACCATTATTAAAGGGAGAATGCAGTCCACCCAATAAAAAATTGTGTAGTAGACTATCCTATTTTCTGAATGACTCTTGAGAATCATGTGACGGTATTTTTCCCACTCAGTTGTAAAATGTACGAGGAGCAACTGCTTTGTTTACCTTGAATATGCAATATTTATGTCCTTAAATATCATGGATGATACTTAGAAGAGAAATAAGAAGAAATTTGTGATTTAGCTTTTGTTTCAAAATAAGTTTGGAGTGACTGCTTATGACCTTTAATGTAACTACCTTTTAACTTGCCAACTTTTATTATTAAGGGATATACCATAAATTATATATGTTGTCATTCAACTTTGCCATAGTTGCCTTTAATGTATGTATGTATATAGCTGATGTACTATTTTCTCTTTGGATTTATTTGCTTTTACATAGTGCTCTTTATTTGTGTAAAAAATAGTCTTTCTGCTACTATGTTGCATTGCAGAGTCTTGCCATACAGGTCACCTAGCTCTTAAATGCATTCATGTGCAATGTTCTTCACTTTATACATCTTTAATATAGATAAATGTCGAATATCCACGGATTAAATGCTTTCATTTAAAAATGCATACTCAAATTTACTTTTTACCATTGGTGAAGGTAATTTAAGTTTGCATGAAAACAATACTGCTATATTGAAATGATATGAAGAACTCCTGATACTGGTAGCACTGCTATTACAGATGATCCGACATGAGTCCTCCTTTTCTGTCTTTGAGCAGATAAAAAGTCGTTTTACTTCCATGACATCCAGGTATTCTGCCAGAAACTCAAAAATGGGGGATTTAGTTCTGCTAAACCCTACGTTCGAATTGATGCTGTTCTTGGCCAAAGATACAAGTGGGTTCAGTTGGACGAAAGTATTCTTAAAGACCTGTATAAGGTGCAATATGAACGGTTGTAAGAGCCATTTATTTATGTAAACATTGCTGCAAGTGTCCTCTTCTTAAGTAAGAAACCAATATATTGACAATTTTTTTATATTTTTATGGAGATGAAAAGGGGATTTTACCCTCCTTATTCTGGAAAGGGAGACAAATCCCCCCCCCCCCCCGACGGAAACCCTGCTATTTACCTGGTTCCTGTCTCATTTAAGTTATGTGTTACACTTACTGGACCACATGGCACAATTATTGGTACTATTACTCATCAGATTTCCAGGGGCCATATACTTAGTCTTGTTTAGAAATGATCCGCAGGAAAAAAGTTACTCCCAATTCTGTTTCATCTGATGAGATCACTGTATTAAAGAGTCTGACTTCCATCGTTAAATTCAATTAGAAATTCTTTTCCAGAGTTGCTCCATGCACCTTTTTCAATGCACTAGCTTGAACTGTGTTCCTAAAATAAATGTGATTGTCAGTGCAGCTTGCAACCAACTTAGGCTGGTTTTGGTCCACCACTACAAACTTTAAAAAATCTGCTTACCTAAAACTACATGAGCAATACTAACTTTCTGAATTAGCAATACCGTTTATATTTTTGAAAGGACAACCACCATGAATGTTTGTTGTAACATTATTTGTCCACGAAAGTTACATTCCATTCTTTCCATGTCTACAAAGAATTAGTTGTTTTTCACAAAACAAAGATGTGTTCGTTAGTTTTGTGAATAACAGTTTTTATTTTCACCTTGACTTACATTCTTCCAAGAAAGATTGCTTTTCATTGTGACACATGAAATAAACCAGAGGCATTAGAGATAACAATCAATCATTAAGCTTGTTCATGTTTTCCTTTTCTCTGTTATCTGCTTTTCAAGTTACAGCATGGTACCAGAATGGTCTAAGTACAGAGAGGTAGACCTCACACTTAGATTAACAGCCATGCAGCAATAGAATTAAAAACAAATGCACTAAATCTTTTGCCTGACTGACTTCCAATAGTTTCTGTTTCCTTGCTTCCTACCTTGAGATATCTTGTTAACAAGGTTTTCAGAGTTTGTCCCCAGATGACTTTTGACCTCCACCAAAAAAATAGGGTACTTCCTCTCACCATAAGACATCCATTACTATGTATGAAATCTATCCAAGCTTCCTACCTTGAGGTACTATGTTATGAGGTTTTCAGAGTTTGACCCTTAGTGACCCCAGATTACCTTTGGCCTACACCAAGAACAATCTAGTTTACATCTCAAGTATAAATCTATCCAAGCTTCCTACCTTGAGATATTGTGCTAAAAAGGTTTTCAGACTTTGATTGTGGGGACCCCAGATGACCTTTGACCTTCACCAAAACCATAGGGTTCTACCTCTGACCACAATGCATCCACATACTAAATATGAAATCTATTCAAACCTTCTACCTCAGTCGATATATCGTGATTACAAGGTTTTCAGAGTTTGATCCCAGGTGATCCCAGATGCCTTTTGACCTCCACCAAAAACAATTGGTTTTTCTCTCACCATAATGCATCCATACACCTAGTATGAAATCTATCATAGCTTCCTACCTTGAGATGTAAACCAAAAATGACACTTCAAAAGATTCACCTTTATTCAATATGATGCATCCACCTGTCATACATTAAAACTACAGTATATGGTGAATTTGTAGCAGCATATCCCATTCATAAGATTTTCAGTGGTCGACTGTTTACCTCATATGCCCTCTTGCCCTCCCCCACCAAAAAAAACCCAAGATTATCTGCTCGTTAAAGACACATATGTAAGTTAGGAAAAGTATCCATCGGTCTTTCTTGAGGTAAAATAGAAACAATGTTTTAGTGTTTGAGCTCTGATTACCTCAGTGTCCTTAAACTTCAACCCCCACCCCTCCTTGACATAACTGCTTCTCCCCACATTATGATACGCATCAGAGGTGCTGCCAGGATTTCAAAATGATGGTGAACAAATGGACATGATGGCAAATTTTGCCGAGAAAGCAAAAAAAATGTAAATGTGCGTTGCTCCTGAATTGACTATGCTGAAAAATGGGGGAAGGGGAGATGGGCAATAACCCCTCCCTCTAGTATTTACGATTATAAAAAGAACGAAAAATTCCAAAGATAGCCTGCATCTTTCATACTGTGTTCTGGCCCAACAAATAATTTTAATGAATATGAGGGCAATGCAAAGAGTCTTGGTCAGTTAATAAAGTTTCAGAGCCTTGAGTCCGTCTACTGTCTGGCTTAGTGACAGGATAAGACAGCATAAAATCCTGCCACCAGATTCTTGTCAGCCTAAAACCTTCTCTTATGCCTTTCCACCAGTTCAGCGGTTGGCCCGGTGGCTGTGTTGATCTAAATGTTGGAGCCAGGCTTCTTGGGTCATCTTCCTCCAACAACCGATGAGGTTTTTGTGTGGAAGGGTCCTCTAGCCTCTTCTGGATGACTCCTTTCATGAGTTCAGGCAAATAATAATATTCCTACACCCCCTTAACAGGGAAAACCCCCATCTGTCTGATCCTTTGAAGTAGTGCCTTTTTAACCTGTTAATAAAAAAGGGAAAAGAGACAAGCATGTTGAAGTGTGTAAAGTATAGATTCTTAAATATAATATTTGCCCAAGGGCCCTAAGTGGATTGGGCAGCATTTGACCTTGACTTACTGTACCTTTATTGTAAGTACTGCACTTTTAATGTACTTATTTTGCAATATCCATGATGTCATTGCGCGGCCTATTGTTGAAAAATGTGGGGAATCTTTTAATTCTTATGCAGGCCATGTTAAGAAAATGAGGGGCTGCAAATTGTCCTGATTCCTGAGCCATTTAAGATTGGCCATATGCATTACACTCGGTTTTCACATGAGAAACAGAGTTTGAAGGCATATCTCAGAAATAACCAAAAACAATGTGAAGCTACTCTAGCTTCATAATAGCAAATTCCTTAAAACAAAGAGGTGTGGAATGAAAGGGTAATGAACTTGGAAGTGTAAAAACAAAGCTATCAAATGAAATCATAATGAACTCGGAAGAGTTCTGCAATATTTTTAACACTTACAGGGGTTTGCCATCGTTGACCTGTGTGCGATCTTTGTGTTACTGGTAGTCTATGGTTGCTAGCAGATTTCTTGCTTTGAAAATGGGGTAGCTGAATAGAAAAAAAACAAGTTGATGCTGGTAGTACATCATGTTAAAATTGTGACCCTACATACTTTCAAAAACAAAAAGGGTTTATGTTGAAAAAGCGAGCTTGCTGATACCTCAATGTGCTGGACTTTCAAAGCCTACCATTAAACATATAATTATCCCGGTGGGAGGGTTTACAATTAAACGTGTAAATATAAAGGTTTACCCCTAACTCACTGGAATCGGGTATACTGGCCCAAACTGTTGATGAGGGTTTGTCAAGGATAATTCCCCTCCGAGTAAAATAAACCGGATAGCCTCCAGTGATTATCTTTGACTGTGAGTTCTCCAGGAATAGACCATGTTCACATTTTGCTGGTCCTCCACCATCCCAAATGCCCACTCGTGCCTCCCAACAACGTGGTGCAGTATCCCTCTCCATCTGGACTGTTAAGAAAAAGACACGTTTTGTAATTAATCCAAAGGGTCTTGCACAGCTGAGATACAGCTGCAATAAGTCTTGATATCCTATGACTGCACCCTTGGGCCACATACTGATACTACTAACTGTGTATTTCAGTCAATTAACATGGTCATTTTGCATGGACTTGACAAGGATGTAGGTACCTGTAGACTGTCCAATTTGTAACTTGGCTTCCTGTACGGCCAGCGGCGTATGCCTATATACATGAATTTGCAGGGGTGTGAAGTATTTTGGGACCAACTAAATTTCTTGTAGACCAAAACCTATTGGGACATAGTTGTATGATCCGAATTTCCTAGATCGTTTCACTTTTACTTCATCTCTGCTGGAATTTCAATTTGAGTAAGGTATCAAATGTTGTTCAGGTTGTGCATAGTACAGCACTTGCCAGGTACCTTTTAAAGAAAGGAAAATCGACTGGTCAATTCCCCCACCCCTCACTGGGTCCTGGATGGGAATTGCCCAAGGGAGTAATTGTTCAGATGTTTAATTTCCAGGTGCAAATTGTTCTATGGAGTTTTCCAGGGAACTCTCTTCAAAGTGGCAATTATCCAGGAACCAATAATTGAGATACAATATCCCCAACAGATAAATGTGGTCATTTAACAGAATCATCTCTTACCATAATTTAAATGGGATTATGCAGTCACCTCAAATTTGTTTAGAAAGTCAGGAAACCCTTGCAAATATTCTCTCACTTGCCTTACACTTACCTCTAAAAGGTGATTTTGAACTTACGTCTTAGTAAACAAAAGATGAAAGCAAGGTTTCTGTAACAAAATGTTGTTACGTCATTTACAAAGGCTACTCATGATGGATGATGGATTGTAGTAATTCTAAGTGGGGTGAAGTTCTGCATCTTTCCTTTAATTTGAAAATACGAAATACTTACCAAAAGCTTAGCTGTCTGTCATTATATGCTTTGCTGCAGCAGTACCAGAAATGGTTTACGGCATCTCCGTCCATCTCAAGAGGCCTGGTTAGATGCCTTTTTGGACACCTGATAGGAGGAGTTATTAATTTAGTGACAAGTGAAGTGTCAATTGACAAATAATGCTGTAGGCTACGATACATTGTAGCATATATGTGTTTCCATGACAAACATTAGGTCACATTTAAGTGGTTACTTAATTTAACTTGTGTCTGGCAGAAACTATGGAGTTAAAAATGCTGTAATATTTTAATCAAACTTAGTGGAATACCAAATGACCAACTGTGCAGGAATTTGCTAAACACCAAATGTGACTATACATTGCACTTAAATAAAATCCAGCCTTGCTCTGGTGAGTTGGTGAGATGGTAAGTTGTGGACTGTTGCAGTCAGTTGTCTTACTGACTGCTCACATGCAATTGTGTGTGGATATGGTCTTAGCAATTTAATCTTGCCTATGCTAATGTACCTTTGTTTGACAGGCATTTTTTTTCAAATAATTTAAAATTTTAGGAGGGGTCAAGTAAACTTAGAAGTGGTAATTTTTAATGTACTGGGCCAGATCGTATGGCCAAAACATGTATGCCAGGAACCTGGTATACTGAAGTGAAGTTCATGCTCACATACTATAACTACTGTACAAAAGAAGAAACCTAGGAATGTTAAAAGGCTTTTAAAGACTTTAGTGCCTATAGTTTTAGAGACTTCAGTTTTTATCAGCTACAAAACCTCTTTTTGTGATTTGCAAGGCTATGCACACTTAACCAGTCTCCAATATCACTGTCCTTAGCCATGCATCCACGTCCCTGCAGTCTTTCAAAGTACCAGGTATGCATGATGAAACATGAGAGTTTAAGGCCTACTGTATTGACAGGCACACAAGTTGACTATTAATGTATGCTATGTAGCACTTATACCCTGTTGAATTCATGTTTATAATGACAGCCATGTACATTGCATTGCACTTCAAAAACACCTACCTAGTAATAGAAGCTGTACCATGAGCTTGGTGCCTTATAGGCACTGACAAGTGAGTTTGTAAAAGTTCACAGAGTGAAGCAGTTACTAAGAACGAATGCCCAACATGATCAAAGCACTCGTTTTAACTACATCATTTGAGAATAACAGTATATCACTAGGTAAACATCACTATTTCTCCCTGCACCTATAGGTATTCTGCATAGAAAACATTCATGGTCTATTACAGCTGTGGGAGTGGTGGGAACATACCATACACCCAGTCCCCTCAGAGGTCTGGGTCCAACAATGTAGTGAGAGTATTTCTAATTTCAAGTCTTGCATCATAACAAACTTTAAGTTTAACTCTCTGAAGCAAATACTGTACAGTTCATACAATCAGGCTTGGTATAGGCCACATAGTTTTACAGCTTTTGTAACAGTATGGCTATAAAAGCTGTCATGTGATTGTTTCAATTAAAGGAGGCATTTTATAACCCCCAGACCAAAGCACACTACGCTGTTGCTGACAGAGTTCCAGCTGAAGAGATTGGGCAAGTGGCAAAAACCAAACCATAATCCAGAAACCAAGTAATATTCCTTTCTGTCCATGTCAAAAATGAAAAGTTCACTACATTGTGCAAAAATAAGGAAATATTGCACATAGCAAATCTTTGGCACAAAGACACTATCTTTAAAATAATAGACTGTATCTGCAACCTTTGTAGTGTGCAAGCTTTTTGTGATGAGTTGATATAGAGCAAGAAGTGTCACACTGGATAATTAATCCGCACTGAAAGCATCCAATAAACCTGGCAGGCAGGTAAATATTAATAGTTGGATTTAACTTTCACGCTTTAACCACAATACAGTATAGCTTCCGTGGGCTTATTTCCATGTCGCATGTCCATATCACCAAGTAATTATGGTAGTCCGAGTCTAATTACGGTTCATGGACTAACTTGAAAATTGAGCATTGGCCCTAACCTTGGGGATACGTAGGCCCAAACGGTTACCGTTCGTACAAATCATAACGTAAGGCCTAGAATGTCTAGTAGACAGCTTTGGCTATCACTTTTTACCAAATTCATTTCACCTTCTCACTCACCGGTATGCAAATTGCCGAGCTGTATTACATAACTTTGCCTGTACCTAGAATAGGTCTAGGCTTCTCCACTCACCTGTATACAAATCAATGTACGCACGAGCCTAGGCCTAATTAGTTTCCTGTGTGATCTTATTTTGTGTATGCAAACTTGTAAACAGTGTCTTGCTCTTTATATTCTGAATAAACTCTCCATTCCCTCATTCTGTTTCTGCTGATAAGCCTGACAACACTTCTTTCTGTTCCTTTTTACTCTGGCCAAATGTGGGTACTGTGTCCTGGTGTGAGGTGCCACTAATCCTCTATTGCATTTCGCTCAGGGCACTTCTACACTATAAACGTGTGGCCTAGCCGGTCCGCCTAGCCTATCCGAGCTATTTTGCGAAGCACAGTCACATGTAGCCTATGATTAGGGATGCACCGGATCCAAATTTTTGGTTCCGGCCGGAACCGGATTTTGCCGGATAGTATTTCAAATCCGGCCGGTTAAAATCCGGTCGGAACCGGATTTTTTCACTCGTAAAGAGAAACATTATAAAATACCACTGTGGGTGGGGGGAGATGGGGTATCAAGGCAGAGGAGCGGTGGTTGACTTCATGATAGTGTTACAGTGGTCCCACTGTATGTAACTACTGTAAGATGATGTTATTTTGTAGGGTTTAGACTAGAATAATGCAGACAGAAAATTAATTAACAAAGATTACTTAATATACTGCAAAGTTCTTTAAAACAACCAAATCAGTCTTATTGTTCACGTTGACGGTGGTTGTAAATTTAAATGTTCTGATAAATGTGACTCGGGTTTGTGCATATTGTCTAGGAATAATTGACAGACTGTGATATCCCAAGTAATTAAAAATTACAGTAGGTATTCATACATTATAACATTCGCAATTGTTGGCCCTGTGATATAAGTGGACATAGGCTGTCTTCAGTGTTAACTCCACTTATTTGGGACATACTTATAAAGGCTGTAAGACCAAACAATTGATGTTGTGTCACTTTCAGTGCCACAATGAACCAGGACTGCCTTACACAACACCAGACAATTTCCTACTATTTTACAATGCCAGAAATCTTTTGGAAAGGTTTTAAATTACACCTGTGAAGTAAATTCTATCTTTTGACGATGGAGGTACTTCAAGCTGGATTTGAGAAAAATCCGGCCGGATTTCTTCAAAGATCCAGCCTGAACCGGAACCGGATATTTTCATTATCCATTACCCGGCCGGACCGGATATCCGGTGCATCCCTACCTATGATCAGGTTGACAATGGGGGTCATCAGACTTAAGCTTGTAGCCTAAGTACCTTCTCTGTTTAGGTCATATCTTTCACAATAGCACCTAGCTTTTTTATTTTACGAGAGCGATATCCGAAGTCACCATGGCGTACAAAGTATAAAAGAAAACTCACTAGTAAAGTAGAAGTTTGACCATTTCTTTTTCGGCATCACGGACACTATGCCATCGCTCATGTTGTTCTCAGTTGTATTTTCTTTTCTGCTGGACTGGTTTTCTTGCTTTTTGTTGAGAAATATTTAGACCCTCCGTTCTTTTATCTGGTGTTGCGTTAATCAGTTGCTTCAATTTTAGCTGAATTTCCTTCACAAGATCAGCAAAATCCTACCAGAAGTTAGCACGAAAGCTTTTGTTTTGGCTACAGACTATATACAGTAGTATGTAGTAAACACCGATCGACGGCATGTGTGTGCATGCTGTGTTTACATGCTGTGTTTACATGCTGTGTTTACATGTTGTTTTTATATGCTGTTTTTACATGCTGTGTTTCCGTGATAATCAGCTTGGTCGCAATGAATATTCATTTTTGGTGTAATTCCATTGGTTGGTTCAACTACGGGGCGCGGTTAACTCGAATGAAAACGGTCCCGGGACTTTTTCGATTTTCATATTGTTGGTTGTTATTTTATGAAAATTGAACAGCTTTAGGTCGGAATGGTACCCATGAGGTATTCTAATATACCTTCAGTGTTCACATAACGCACTTGAATGGTAACGCAATATTCTGAACATGAAAAACCTATATATTTCATTGTACAAACACACAGAGGAACTTTCTCGAGTTTAGTAAATGAAAAACTAGCGCATACTGCACCGACCCGACTGCTACGTGACAGTAAAAAACCAGTTACGTGACAGACAGGTCGGTTAGGTGTGTACTAAATTTTGTTCTCAACTTCACTGTCAGTCCCGATTGCAATCCGACAGTCTTCTTCGACTTCATCGGAAATATCAAAGTGTTTGATATTCGAAGTGAAGTCGGGGGAAACGGAGGGCCGTCGCGGTTTATTAAGGCCGTGGCAGTGTTCGGACCCAAAGGCAACTCATCTTGTCATAAAGAAGCTTTTGCAAATCAGACGACAGCTCTGTGTGCTCGACCATGTTTGACTTACAAAAAGTAGATAGACTTTTGAATATATACACCTCAGCATGGTTCTCGCACGGTTTAACTGCAGTCCGACTGCGACTCGACACACCTGACTCCTGATACCGCCAACTCATCCCCGACGAGCAGTCAGGGTGAGTTGCATCACATTCCAGTAAGGCTTTTGTTGCACAGTTTTGAGACATACATTAAGTAAACGATAGTCATTAATAAAGTTCTCGACAATTCTGTAGCCCCAAATAAAATATTTTTTCTAACAAAGTCAGGAAACTGCAAAAGAAAGAAGCATTTTTTCCCGACAGCTAGCGAAATTTCCCGACGGACGGCACTTTGAAAATTTCTGGGGGGTGTACCACCCCCACACCCCGGGTAGTTACGCCCCTCGATAAACTACGTCTGATCTTTCCGGTGTCATTTGAAATGACTATGAATTACTTTGTCTAATGATGATTGTAAATTCAAAATAATAACTAACCGTCGCTCATGTCGTTGGATATCGATGAGTTGGTGGGGAAAGTGGACAGCGGATGAGGTTGCAAGCGTTTTCATGGCAATAATTCCACTCGACAAATAGAAGTAACGAGGCGACTTCAATCTTGGACAAAACTGTTGGGACACTTTGTCATAATATTCTTGGATCTCAGTTCCCAGGTTTGCATGAAACCCCCGCTCCCCCTTCCAATGTTGCACAGAAAGAGTGACCACAACAGGATGACTGTGGTCAACATTGTGAAGGGGAGCGGGGTGTCCCAACGAGTTTTGTCCAAGATTGTCTGAGCTCCAAGCGAGCTATTTAC